>WNGS01165523.1:1708210-1729118 GCA_020271785.1 Procambarus virginalis
TAACAACAACAGTGGTTCACCACTAACAACAACAGTGGTTCACCACTAACAACAACAGCGGTTCACCACTAACAACAACAGTGGTTCACCACTAACAACAACAGTGGTTCACCACTAACAACAACAGTGGTTCACCACTAACAACAACAGCGGTTCACCACTAACAACAACAGTGGTTCACCACTAACAACAACAGTGGTTCACCACTAACAACAACAGTGGTTCACCACTAACAACAACAGTGGTTCACCACTAACAACAACAGTGGTTCACCACTAACAACAACAGCGGTTCACCACTAACAACAACAGTGGTTCACCACTAACAACAACAGCGGTTCACCACTAACAACAACAGCGGTTTACCACTAACAACAACAGTGGTTCACCATTAACCAAACTCTCCACTCTTAACAACAGTAAAATACTTAGATTACTAGGACTGCCACTCAGTTCTAAACTTGTACATCTTGGAACAAGGCGAAGGAAGTGCAAAACGAACCCATTGAGAAGAAAACACGAGAGGCCCATGTGAAGCTACCGGATCAACCAGTCTGTGGTGGCTAGTGGTAAACACCAGTCTGCTGTTTACATAGTGAGGGAAGGTGGTTGACCATGCAATCACCAGGAAAAGCTAACCACAGGTCAGGTTGGTGGAGGAGAAGAACTCTTGAAATGATGAACAGGTAACCCACAGACAACAGACTCACCATTAACAGTGACTCACAGACAACATACTCACCATTAACAGTGACTCACAGAAAGACTCACCATTAACAGTGACTCGCAGAAAGACTCACCATTAACAGTGACTCACAGACAACAGACTCACCGTTAACAGTGACTCACAGACAACAGACTCGCCATTAACAGTGACTCACAGACAAGAGACTCACCGTTAACAGTGACTCACAGACAAGAGACACCATTAACAGTGACTCACAGACAAGAGACTCGCCATTAACAGTGACTCACAGACAAGACACTCACCATTAACAGTGACTCACAGACAAGAGACTCACCATTAACAGTGACTCACAGACAAGAGACTCACCATTAACAGTGACTGACAGGCAACAGACTCACCATTAACAGTGACTCACAGACAAGAGACTCACAATTAACAGTGACTCACAGACAACAGACTCACCATTAACAGTGACTCACAGACAACAGACTCACCATTATCAGTGACTCACAGACAACATTCATCATTATCACTGAAGTTCTCTATGAACTGCTATCTGAATATTTACATTTAACTGTCAAAACACCGAGTTTAATTACCAATTAAAATCAATTAGAGGATGTCATGCCTGGGTAACATGACCATCACCAAGTCTCTTATCACTAACCTAGCCATTTGTGCAGCCACTATCCACTAGCCATTTGTGCAGCTTCATCAACAAGAACATTTCTCTAATACGAGCAATGATGTTACGGGCTATTCATGCCCGTGCCACCTCATGGGTAGCTTAATCTTCATCAATCAATCAATCGAGCAATGGTATCAACAATGACCCATGATAACTGTAGCCTCGCTGAGGACCAACACTCAAGAGACCTTGCAGGTTGCATCCATTAACAAAAAGTATATTTTACGACTATCGGGAAATGTTTCAATTTTATAAAAAAAGGAAATGTTTTAATAAATTTTATCAGGAAATGTTTAAATAAATTTTATCAGGAAATGTTTTAATAAATTTTACGACTATGTCAGGAAACATTTACGAGCTCGAATTAGTAGATCGGGAGAGAGATGTTGACAATACGATAGACAGGAAATGTATTAGAAAACCAATAATATGCAACTGTGATTATAATTTTGGTATTAGAGATTATAACCACAACCAAGATTTTTCCAAAGTTTCCACATTGGAAAAATAAAAACGATATAATCTGAGAGCGTTCGTGATTCAATACTTTTTCGTGGAGTATAATGGATAGATAATAGATGGGTGTAGACTTATATAACCCTATACCTATATATAACCCTTATATACCCCTGAGCATATTAAGAGCATGGTGGGAGTAGAACAAGTGCAACTTCACCCATACTTCTTGCAATAAGCTGTCTCCCTCTTGCATGATTATAGCCCTATCACATATCTTACCAATTAGAACAGTATATAACTTATATAATCCAGGACGTAAATTAATAGTATCTAAATATATACTTTTTATAAATGACGAGTCAAAGTTGGATTTGCCCCTTCCAGCTCCTACTTTATTATGAATTGATAAAAATTAAACTATTTACTTTAATTTCGTTTTTATAGCAAATTCTATTTTCACAAATTTGGAGTGGCTCTGGGTAACTTTCTTTCTTAGGTTAATATATGACTTTTTAAAAACTAAATTATTTAGCTGAATTTGACATCCTAATATTACATGGTTTCGCTATATTGATAATGTGTTTTGCTTGTTGCCTAACAATAGCAATCTGGACACATTTTATTAGAATTAAATAATCTATAATTATTTACTTATAGATCATTAAAAGCCCCATCCGTTAAGTTTACAACAGAAAATCAAGGAATTGTGTACCTTCCTTAGATATTTTAATTTATGAATCTGAAAATGTTTTAAAGTTTTCTATATATAGAAAACTAACAAATGTTGGCCAGCCAGAGGCTTGGGGCCCGCGCAGGAATATCCCTGCCAAAAAAATCTCATCATCAAAGCGAAAAATAAACTGTATTGTCTTCATTGATTTTTACGGCTCTAAAGATATACAGTCTTGATTTTATAGATGATAAAATTAGTTTCATATAAAGTATAAGGTACTTAAAATACCCCCAAGTCTGTCAATGAAAAGCTAATCAAATTGCTCGTAATACTTTCTTTAGAATAAAAGAAAAATTCACTAGTTCTGCCATTTCATGATAACTTCAATTAAACTTCTAAATTACCAAAGCAATTTAATATGAATGCAGCATTTGTGAATCTTGATATCATTAAAAACTCTCTGATTGCAAATTTTCAAGTAGTTACAATGGTCGTGTGTATAACATTCCACGTTGCAGTTCCATTCCAGTTGCAATAACATTCCACGAAAACATTACAATAAATTCCAAGTTGGACAAACAGGCAAACACTTAGACCAAGGAATAAATGTACACAAATGTAGCTTAAAGATTGGTCGAGAGTCCAATGCATTCTTTATTCACTTAAGAGATTGTAATCATTCAATTGACTCGACTAATTGAATTTAAGTTTAGTCTTAAAAAAAACAATTAGCATTTAAAAAATCTAAATTGCGTGAATAACGTAATGCGAAACTTGTGTTCGTAAATCTGTTAATGAGATAAATATTTGTGAATCTTCATTTATAAAATGTAATGCATTAGTTAATACTAATTAAAAGTGCATTAGATAATATTAATTAAAGTTCAGGTTTGTATAAATTAGTTATATAATTGGTAAGATGTGATAAGTTCAAAATTATGTAAAGAATAAGTATAGCCGCAGATGGCTTGTTGCAATATGTATGTTGAAGCTGCAGTTATCATGTTTGTTTACTGTCACTATGCAAGCCAACATGCAACTGAAAAATCCACACCCCAGAAGAATTCGAACCCCGACAGCCAGGAGCACGGTGCATCTTGGCCCACCGGTTAAGGAACCACGTACGCCTAGGTGCACAGGGCTCCTGGCTGTCTGGGTTCGAATCTTTCTGGGGGTGTGGAGTTTTCAGTTATATATATTTCTCGCGTCCCTACCAAAACTCACCCTTTGGTTTTGGTAGGGACGCGAGTCTTATTTTCCTCGGCGTCACCCCTTTTATATGAAAGGAACCATCGGAAATGCATCATATGTCATATATATATATATATATATATATAATATATATATATATATATATATAATGTGACAGCATAGCACCTGTTGTGTGACACTACTGTAATATCAAGTGAGGTGATATTAAATTAAGTTGTTGAAATCTATAGGAACATATATATATATAATGACTGCAATATATCTGACATATTTCATATATCAGACAATATATGGCAAAATATAAAAACTGAATGTTGACATTTACTATCAGAGGACATGTGTAGTCGTCACACGATTGTCACTCATCACCAGAAGTGAACAGAACAGAATTAAGAAACAATCCAGACTGATGAATACATTCTCTTCATTGACAATTCTTGAGTATAGTTTCATTCTAAATTCTTTAGTATTGTGACGGTGAGAGACAATCATCTAATGCATGTATTCACCTGGTTGTGTTCACCTAGTTGTGGTTTGCGGGTGTTGAGCTTTGCTCTTTCGGCCCGCCTCTCAACTGTCAATCAACTGTTACTAACTACTAACTAACTATTTTTTTCCACACACACACCCCAGGAAGCAGCTCCGTTACAGCTGTCTAACTCCCAGGTACCTATTTACTGCTAGGTAACAGGGGGCATTCAGGGTGAAAGAAACTTTGCCCATTTGTTTCTGTCTGGTCCTAGGAATCCCGGGCCACAGATTTACGAGTCCTGCGCGCCGTCCACTCAGCCACCAGACCCCTGTTCACCCACTCTGATGGGTATTGTCAACATTACAATATTACTCTTGTCATATTATTGCCTGACCTGGCAAACACTGGAGACTCACTGGGAACGTTGTCTTATATTCAACTGCAACTTAATTAAATGTCAGCTCACCTGTTGTTGGAGTAAGACAGGTGAGAGTGAGGGTAGGGCCACTTGCCTGGGGAGAGTGAGGGTAGGGCCACTTGCCTGGGGAGAGTGAGGGTAGGGCCACTTGCCTGGGGAGAGTGAGGGTAGGGCCACTTGCCTGGGGAGAGTGAGGGTAGGGCCACTTGCTTGAGGAGAGTGAGGGTAGAGCCACTTGCCTGGGGAGAGTGAGGGTAGGGCCACTTGTCTGGGGAGAGTGAGGGTAGGGCCACTTGCCTGGGGAGAGTGAGGGTAGGGCCACTTGCCTGGGGAGAGTGAGGGTAGGGCCACTTGCCTGGGGAGAGTGAGGGTAGGGTCACTTGCCTGGGGAGAGTGAGGGTAGGGTCACTTGCCTGGGGAGAGTGAGGGTAGGGCCACTTGCCTGGGGAGAGTGAGGGTAGGGCCACTTGTCTGGGGAGAGTGAGGGTAGGGCCACTTGCCTGGGGAGAGTGAGGGTAGGGCCACTTGCCTGGGGAGAGTGAGGGTAGGGCCACTTGCCTGGGGAGAGTGAGGGTAGGGCCACTTGCCTGGGAGAGTGAGGGTAGGGTCACTTGCCTGGGGAGAATGAGGGTAGGGTCACTTGCCTGGGGAGAGTGAGGGTAGGGCCACTTGCCTGGTGAGAGTGAGGGTAGGGCCACTTGCCTGGGGAGAGTGAGGGTAGGGCCACTTGCCTGGGGAGAGTGAGGGTAGGGCCACTTGCCTGGGGAGAGTGAGGGTAGGGTCACTTGCCTGGGGAGAGTGAGGGTAGGGTCACTTGCCTGGGGAGAGGGAGGGTAGGGCCACTTGCCTGGGGAGAGTGAGGGTAGGGCCACTTGCCTGGGGAGAGTGAGGGTAGGGCCACTTGCCTGGGGAGAGTGAGGGTAGGGCCACTTGCCTGGGGAGAGGGAGGGTAGGGCCACTTGCCTGGGGAGAGTGAGGGTAGGGCCACTTGCCTGGGGAGAGTGAGGGTAGGGCCACTTGCCTGGGGAGAGTGAGGGTAGGGCCACTTGCCTGGGGAGAGTGAGGGTAGGGCCACTTGCCTGGGGAGAGTGAGGGTAGGGCCACTTGCCTGGGGAGAGGGAGGGTAGGGCCACTTGCCTGGGGAGAGGGAGGGTAGGGCCACTTGCCTGGGGAGAGTGAGGGTAGGGCCACTTGCCTGGGGAGAGTGAGGGTAGGGCCACTTGCCTGGGGAGAGTGAGGGTAGGGCCACTTGCCTGGGGAGAGGGAGGGTAGGGCCACTTGCCTGGGGAGAGGGAGGGTAGGGCCACTTGCCTGGGGAGAGTGAGGGTAGGGCCACTTGCCTGGGGAGAGTGAGGGTAGGGCCACTTGCCTGGGGAGAGTGAGGGTAGGGCCACTTGCCTGGGGAGAGTGAGGGTAGGGCCACTTGCCTGGGGATAGTGAGGGTAGGGCCACTTGCCTGGGGAGAGTGAGGGTAGGGCTACTTACCCTAGGGGGGGGGCGGGTCTGGGGAGCAGGTGGCCACTTACCTGGGGAGCAGGGCAGAAGGTGGCCACTTACCTGGGGAGCAGGGGTGCAGGTGGCCACTTACCTGGGGAGCAGGGGAGCAGGTGGCCACTTACCTGGGGAGCAGGGGTGCAGGTGGCCACTTACCTGGGGAGCAGGGGTGCAGGTGGCCACTTACCTGGGGAGCAGGGGTGCAGGTGGCCACTTACCTGGGGAGCAGGGGTGCAGGTGGCCACTTACCTGGGGAGCAGGGGTGCAGGTGGCCACTTACCTGGGGAGCAGGGGTGCAGGTGGCCACTTACCTGGGGAGCAGGGGTGCAGGTGGCCACTTACCTGGGGAGCAGGGGTGCAGGTGGCCACAACGAGGCCCGCGACATATAATGACACACACACTCTGAAACACAAGTATACAATGAGGTTGGGTACAATGCGTGACATAATGACTGTCGTATACTCGACAATGATACAAGTATGATATCAATATACAATCATTATAATTAAAAATCATATTAATATTGTAGTGATATTATGAATTTGGAATGTTAGCGGTCTCCGAGCGGTAAAAAGCTTCTCCGAGCGGTAACAAGGTCCTCCGAGCGATAACAAGGTCCTCCGAGCGATAACAAGGTCCTCCGAGCGGTAACAACGTTCTCCGAGCGGTGACAAGGTCCTCCGAGCGATAACAAGGTCCTCCGAGCGGTAACAACGTTCTCCGAGCGGTGACAAGGTCCTCCGAGCGATAACAAGGTCCTCCGAGCGGTAACAACGTTCTCCGAGCGGTGACAAGGTCCTCCGAGCGATAACAAGGTCCTCCGAGCGGTAACAACGTTCTCCGAGCGGTGACAAGGTCCTCCGAGCGATAACAATGTCCTCCGAGCGGTAACAACGTTCTCCGAGCGGTAACAACATCCACCGAGCGGTAACAAGGTCCTCCGAGAGGTAACAAGGCTGACTGGCCCCAAGACATCTACACAATCTACACAATTCTATACCATCTCCCAGATGATATAGAATCATTCCTCTCATTGTTTGTTGATGATGCAAAAATTATGAGGAGGATTAAAATGGAGGAAGACAGTAGGAGGCTACAAGATGACCTAGACAGACTGAGTGAATGGTCCAACAAATGGCTGGTAAAGTTCAACCCGAGTAAATGCAAAGTAATGAAACTAGGCGGTGGAAACAGGAGGCCAGACACAGGATACCGAATGGGAGATGAAGTACTTAATGAAACGGACAGAGAGAAAGATCTAGGAGTTGATATCACACCAAACCTGTCTCCTGAAGCCCACACCAAAAGAACGTCTGCGGCATATGCGAGGCTGGCTAACATCAGAACAGCGTTCAGGAACCTGTGTAAGGAATCATTCAGAATCTTGTACACCACATATGTAAGACCAATCCTGGAGTATGCGGCCCCAGCATGGAGCCCGTACCTTGTCAAGCACAAGACGAAGCTGGAAAAAGTTCAAAGATATGCCACTAGACTAGTCCCAGAACTAAGAGGCATGAGTTAGGAGGAAAGGCTGCGGGAAATGCACCTCACGGCACTAGAAGACAGAAGAGTAAGGGGAGATATGATCACTACCTACAAAATTCTCAGAGGAATTGACAGGGTAGATAAAGATAAACTATAACACGGGTGGTACGCGAACAAGGGGACACAGGTGGAAACTGAGTACCCACATGAGCCACAGGGACGTTAGAGAGAACTTTTTCAGCGTCAGAGTAGTGAACGGATGGAATGCATTAGGCAGTGATGTGGTGGAGGCTGACTCCATACACAGTTTCAAATGTAGATATGATAGAGCCCAGTAGGCTCAGGAACCTGTACACCAGTTGATTGACAGTTGAGAGGTGGGACCAAAGAGCCAAAGCTCAACCCCCGGAAGCACAATTAGGTGAGTACAAGTATTTAAATCTTTTAGTGTCATATTGAGAGCGAATGTAAATCTTTGTTTAGGATTGGTAACGGTAGGATAAGCTGGATTAGGATTGGGTGGATTCGAATAGGCTGGGTTACTATAGAATGGCCAAGGATACGCTGCCTTTTATCATTAATTTTTAGCCTAGTTTTTGATAGATCGTGTTAGCACGGAATAGACTGGATGCGACAGATTGGATTAGACTATGGATTGGTTTGTTACACGATAAGCTGGGATTGGAGAGGACTGATTGGAATACGATACTATACATTACGATAGGACATTATTATAATGTTACTTGCAGAGCCCTGTTACAAGCAGACCCCATTACAAGCAAACGCCGTTACAAGCAGAACCCCCGTTACAAGCAGACCCCGTTACAAGCAGAGCCCCCGTTACAAGCAGAGCCCCGTTACAAGCAGAACCCCCGTTACAAGCAGATCCCCGTTACAAGCAGACGCCGTTACAAGCAGAACCCCCGTTACAAGCAGAACCCCCGTTACAAGCAGATCCCCGTTACAAGCAGATCCCCGTTACAAGCAGAGCCCCGTTACAAGCACACCCCGTTACAAACAGAGCCCCGTTTAATAAGAGACCCCCTGACGGGTGCCGAGGCTGCAGACGTGACATCACGCACCATCAGCAGACTCTTGGTGTTAACAAGTGTTGCACAAGACTGCAGGCAGTTCCTAGACCGAAGGCACTGAATTACCCTTAGTAATCCAGTAGCCAATTAGCGCTGCTTCCTATCACCCTATTTACAAAAGAAAACCACCACCCTACTGGCCAGTTTATGGGAACTTCAACAACCAATGACTACTCACTCAAAATAGCATAAATCCCTATGGACGTGTATGCAAATGTCGTTGATGTATTTTATTATAACCACCAATGAGCTAGTTAGAGTCATAAGAACATAAGAACAAAGGTAACTGCAGAAGGCCTATTGGCCTATACGAGTCAGCTCCTATTTATAACCACCCAATCCCACTCATCCTCCCTTGACTTGGGTTCCCGCCCAGTCAAGGGCGGGAACTCCATCATGTCTGGCAGTGTTCCCAATACTGGAGATGGTAATGAATGGCTGTCTAGAGCCATTGACTGTTATCGCAAAGCTAAATGTGGAATCATTTGTTGTTTGTTAACGTATTTTCGAGGAGCACGCGGAGACTAAAGTGGTAGGGAGAGGGGAAATTTATATATATATATATATATATATATATATATATATATATATATATATATATATATAATTCGTGGAACGGAATTTGATTGAGTCTGCTCTAATCAGTCAGTGTCCAAATCTTCTTAATGTTAGTACTGGAATGTACAAACTTGATCCATTTTTAAGTTATAATATTGCACAACAGTTTAAGAAAAAACTGTAATTGTTAAAGAGGCTTACAAGGTCTCATTATAATTTTTATATTTATATATTCATTTATTGCATGTTCATGAGGCTTTTCTTTAATCTTTCATCCTTTTTCTCTGACCGCTTAATCCTCTTTGACCATTCTAAGCTAAGCTTTACCTGTCTCTGGTTAATTCTTTCCCTAGGGTTGGGTTGGTCAGGTGTCGGCCTATATATCCTCCCAATTCCCTTCTCCTCTTGTCAGTCTGGTTTGACAAAGGCTTTAACAAAGTCGAAACGTTACCTCCTTTCATTTTTCTCTGTGGATTTTCCGCATATATATATATATATATATATATATATATATATATATATATATATAATTTCTAATATATTAATTTCTAATATATTAGAAATTATATATATATATTTATATATATATATATAAATATATATATATATAATATATATATAATATATATATATAATATATATATATATAATATATATATAATATATATATATATAATATATATATATATAATATATATATATATAATATATATATATAATATATATATATATAATATATATATATATAATATATATAGATCCCCCAGATCTTTCTCTATTTGACTGTTGTTGGATTTCACCTCCCAGATGGTACCTTGTGATCAGCCTTCTGCTCCCTTCGCTTAATTTCATTACTTTGCACTTTCTTGAGTTGAACTTTAGTAGATAACAAATAGTATAATAGATAGTAATGACAAATTCTCGCTCAGTCAGCAGATTACAGAACCAACTAGGAACGAGAACACGCTGGACTTGATATTCACGAACAATGATGAGCTAACCAGAGACATTACTGTCTCAGACACTACGTACTCGGACCACAAGCTCTTTGAAGTGCAAACCAACATTAATAAAGGTAGTAGGCCCAAGAGGAACACACAAGCGAAAAGGGCTATTCAATAAATTCAATTTTAATAATAAAAGGATAGACTGAGAGAAAAATAAACAGGAACTTACAAACATTCAATGGAAAATGTTCTAAGAAATAAAAATCTACACAAGGAATAGAAAAACTGACTTCTGAAGCATATGAAGTCTGTCTGAAATATGTTCCTTGAGGAAAGCCAGAAAGAGGTCAATGTAGAAAGTGAACCAGACGACATTACAAAAAAGAAGGAAGAAATTAACGGAAATGTTTAGCAGAACACGACACTCCATATAAAGAAGAAATAATTTAAACAGGGAGATTGAAGAAATCGAAAAGAGACTGAAGTATTTATATCAGACTGAGAAGAAAGGGAACTAGAACAGAAAGCAATTCAAGAAATAAAGAAAAACCAAAAATATTTCTTCACATATGCAAATCAAAAGTGAAAACCACTGCCAGTATTGAACCTATTCGTTTTAGTGAAAGTTCATCACTGAGGATGACACAAGAAATTAGTGAAATACTAAAAAAGCAGTATGAGGACATGTTTAGCACTCGATACACAGCATGAAAGTGAAAGATTCGGACAATTGCTTTATGCGTGATACTCAAAACACCTGTAAATATAACTGATATCAACACGAGCGTGCAGATTTTGAAAGAGAAATTGACAATATGCCCATGCACTCAATCCCGGGTCCAGACTCATGGAATTCAATATTTATAAAGAAATGCAAAGTGCCAGTAGCACAGGCACTCAGTATAGTGTGAAGGAAGAGCTTGGACACAGGGGAGGTACCAGATGCGCTTAAACAGCAGACATTGCCCTCTACACAAGGGTGGGTAGCAAAGCATTGGCAAAGAATTATAGACCAGTTGCACTAACGTCCACATAATAAAAGTATTTGAGAGAGTGATCAGGAGTCAGGTCACTAGATTCATGGGAAACAATGACCTCCACAATCCAGGCCAACATGGATTTAGAGCAGGGAAGATCATGCCTCTCACAGCTACTTGACCACTATGACAAAAATCACTGAGGCATTAGAAGGAAAAACAGAATGCAGATGTTGTATACACAGATTTTGCAAAGGCATTCGACAAATGTGACCATGGAGAGATTGCACACAAAATGAGGTCAATGGGTATAACTGGTAAAGTAGGACGCTGGATATACAATTTCCTGTCGAACAGAAACACAAAGAATAACAGTCAATCAAGTAAAATCGAGTCCGAGCGCAGTTAGTTAAAAGCCTGTACTCAAGATACAGTCCTTGCACACTACTGTTCCTTATTCTCATATCAGATATAGACAAAAATACAAGCAACAGCTTCGTATCATTCTTGCAGATGATACAAAAATCAGCATGAACATTACCTCTGCTGAACAAATGAAAAACTACAAACAGACATTACAAAGTTTCGATTGGGCAGCAGAAAATAACATGATATTTAACGGTGATAAATTCCAGGTACTCAGGTACGGAAAAAATGAGGATCTGAAACATAATACAGGGTACAAAACCAATCGAATCTGCCCATAGTAGGAAAACAGCATGTCAAGGATTTGGGGATATTGATGTCCGACGACCTAAACGTTAGGAGCATAACAAGCAAATATTGCGTCTGCCAGAAAAATGATAGGATGGATTACGAGAACCTTTAAGTCCAGAGATCTCATCACAATGGTTGTACTCTTCAAATAACTTTGTCCGTCTTGAGTACTGCTCGGTACTCACTTCCCCCTCAGAGCAAGAGAGAGATTGGTGAAATAGAGGGAATGCAGAGAAACATATACGGCACGCATAGACGAGATAAAGCACCAAATTATTGGGATCGTCTCAAAGCTCTCCAAATGTACTCACTAAAAAGGAGACGAGAGAGATACTAAATAATATATACATGAAAATACTGGAGGGCCAGGTCCCAAATCTGCACAGTAAAATAACAACATACTGGAGTGAACGACATGGAAGAAAATGCAGAATAGAACCAGTGAGAGCAGAGGTGCCATAGGCACAACCAGAGAACACTGTATAAACATCAGAGGTCCGCGGTTGTTCAACGTCCTCCAGTGACTATAAGAAATATTGCCGGAACAACCATGGACATCTTCAGAGGAAACTAAACTGTTTTCTTCAAGGAGTGCCGGACCAAGGGCTGTGATGGGTATGTGGGCCTGCGGGCCGCTCCAAGCAACAGCCTGGTGGACCAAACTCTCACAAGTCAAGCCTGGCCTCGGGCCGGGCTTGTGAAGTAGAAGAACTCCCAGAACCCCATCAACCAGGTAGCCACCATTTCTAGACCACTCCTCCAGCCTGTCCAGGTCGTCCTGTAGTCTCTGTCTATCATCATCAGTCTTGATTCTTCTCATAATTTTGCATCATCAGCAAACATTGAGAAGAAGGAGTCTATACCACCTGGAAGATCGTTTACATATATAGAAACAGTATGGGTCCAAGTACACAGCCCTGTGGGACTCCGCTGGTGACAGTAGTCACCAGCGGAGTGTGTGTTGGCTGGTTATTAATGGCTGGTCTATATTGATTGATAGGCAGCGCATTACTGATGTCTAATCTTCTATTGTCATTGTATCTATCAATTATTTCTGTGTTGCTGGTCACAATATCCTGGTGATCGTCTCGGTGTGTGTGTGGCGATAATATGTTCCTTGATGGAGCCCTGATGTTTGAAATTGTTGAACACCTAGAGACAGACGTTGTTGTCTTGCCTATATACTAAGTTCGTTGGGGCTGACAATCCCCAAGTGGGCACGTGAAGCTTAGACAACGGTGGTCTCTCTCTATGTCTAACACGTTGATAGCTTTGTTCAGCGTCAATAACGTTGATTCAGCCTCAGTAACGTTGATTCAGAGTCAGAGTCAATAACGATGATTCAGCCTCAGTAATGTTGATTCAGAGTCAATAACGATGATTCAGGGTCAATAACGATGATTCAGAGTCAATAACGATGATTCAGCGTCAATAACGATGATTTAGCATCAATAACGATGATTTAGCATAAATAACGATTATATCCGATTAGATTATAAGATTAGATTATAAGCGTTCCACGAGCGCTATGTCATGGGTTCGTATCCTGGCCGGGGAGGATTTACTGGGTGCAAATCTTCTTAACTGAAGCCTCTGTTTAACTCAACAGTAAAATGTGTACTTGGTTGTAACAACGATTCTTCGCGGCGGGGGATCGTATTCCAGGGACCTGCCCGAAACGCTACGCGTACTAGTGGCTGTACAAGAATGTAACAACTCTTGTATATATCTTAACAAAAAGATGATTCAGCATCAATAACGATGATTCAACGTTGATAACATTGATTCAGCGTTTATAACGTTGATTCAGCGTTTATAACGTTGAATCAGCGTCGATAACGTTGAATCAGCGTCGATAACGTTGATTCAGCGTCGATAACGTTGATTCAGCGTCAATAACGTTGATTCAGCGTCGATAACGTTGAATCAGCGTCGATAACGTTGATTCAGCGTCGATAACGTTGATTCAGCGTCGATAACGTTGAATCAGCGTCGATAACGTTGAATCAGCGTCGACAACGTTGATTCAGCGTCGACAACGTTGATTCAGCGTCGACAACGTTGATTCAGCGTCGATAACGTTGATTCAGCGTCGATAACGTTGATTCAGCGTCGATAACGTTGATTCAGCGTCGATAACGTTGATTCAGCGTCGATAACGTTGATTCAGCGTCGATAACGTTGATTCAGCGTCGATAACGTTGATTCAGCGTCGATAACGTTGATTCAGCGTCGATAACGTTGATTCAGCGTCGATAACGTTGATTCAGCGTCGATAACGTTGATTCAGCGTCGATAACGTTGAATCAGCGTCGATAACGTTGATTCAGCGTCGATAACGTTGAATCAGCGTCGATAACGTTGAATCAGCGTCGATAACGTTGAATCAGCGTCGAGAACGTTGAATCAGCGTCGACAACGTTGAATCAGCGTCGACAACGTTGAATCAAAGTTATCGTTTATATTAGAAGCAATCTTAGAAGCACTAAACGGGTCAGATTGACGCAAACGTGAACAAACGTCAAGCATTTTCCTTTTGTCTAATTAGTCTTCAATGATATTCCTGTCAATATAGGCATTATTAGAATTGTTTTGCGTCTAACCAATCACCCGGATGCCCATAGTCTCCAAGGTGTCAAAATAAACCAGCGCGTCCTCATAAACAACGGTTAAAGTCCATCCATGCACCCACCAACCCAACTGTTTATGAATGAAAAATGGTTTACACTCGACCCGTCCTCGACTCAGGTTCATTCCATCCAGCGGTCGACCCACAGAAGCATTCATAAATTTTTACATGCTGTTCATTCAAAACGGGAATTTTCTCAAATATAAATTAATATTATAATATATTAGCATATTGTGCATATATAGGCATAGGTTAGGTTAGGTGTTTAGGTTCTGTTGGCGATTATTTGTATTTGTAGTACGTGGGTGAAGCATTTACAGCGTTGTGGTTCGAACAAAATTCGTCAGTGAAGCACTTGTTCCGGATATGTTCGAACGTCAGCAGTTGTGAGTCGTGTGTAAACCGCTTTTCATTCATAAACAGGGGGTTTGGCGGGTGGATGGAATCACTTCTGGATCTTTGTTAGGAGGACGGGCTGTTTACAGCGTTGTGGTTCGAACACCAGTCGTCAGTGAAGCACTTGTTCCGGAAGTGTTCGGACGTCAGCAGTTGTGAGTCGTGTGTAAACTGTTTTTTCATTCATAAACCGGGGGGGGGGGTGCTGGCGAGTGTATGGAATCCCTTTTAGGTCTTTGTTTGGAGGACGGACTGACACACGACTCACAACTTCTGACGTTCGAACACTTCCGGAACAAGTGCTTCACTGACGACTGGTGTTCGAACCACAACGCTGTAAATGCTTCACCCACGTTCTACAAATACAAATAATCGCCAACAGAACATAAACACCTAACCTAACTTATGCCTATACATGCACAATATACTTATATATTATAATATTAATTTATATTTGAGAAAATTTCTGTTTTGAATGAACAGCATGTTAAAATTAATGAATGCGTCTTTGGGGCTCGACCGCTGGATGGAATAAACTTGGTCTGACGACGGGTTGCAGGCACTTGATTCCCGGCTCATTTTAACACTACATATGTAGTTCAATTACTTTTTCAAAGGGTTTTTTCCACTGGCATTCGTAAGCTTCATTACAATCACTACAAGTAATCTGATAAACAGATCCAATAGCGGAATTTGGCGAATTCTTAATCAACATAAATTGTTGAATATAATCATATTTTAACACCCAAACTGATTTTTAAAATCCATTAAGAGTGGAAGTAATTAACTGGAGGAGAGTGTTATGAATGTGTATAAGTGTGCGTTGTGCTGTCTTGCTGCTGTTCTTCATGAAAGGGTAAATGATTTTTCGGTACTTAAGATTTAGTGCGTGTGATGCTGGAGATCAGCAACTGGGCGTAGTGTTGATCTCCGTCTTGTATATGGTCAACACTTTCCCGAGCACTGTCTTAATACCTGGGTCAATATAGATCACGACTTTTCGCATTGTCGTGTTTCATAATGTTGTGTTCAAACACACACACACACACACACACCACACACACACACACACACACACACACACACACACACACACACACACACACAACACACACACACAGCTTCCCCTGAAGCTCATATCAAGAGGATAACATCAGCAGCATATGCCAGGTTGGCTAACATAAGAATGGCCTTTAGAAACTTGTGTAAGGAATCTTTCAGAACATTATATGCCACATATGTCAGACCAATCCTGGAGTATGCGGCTCCAGCATGGAGTCCATATCAGTCAAGCATAAGACTAAACTGGAAAAGGTTCAAAGGTTTGCCACCAGACTAGTACCCGAGCTGAGAGGTATGAGCTACGAGGAGAGACTACGGGAATTAAACCTCACTTCGTTGGAAGACAGAAGAGTTAGGGGGGACATGATCACCACATTCAAGATTCTCAGGGGAATCGACAGGGTTGATAAAGACAGGCTGTTTAACACAAGGGGCACACGCACTAGGGGACACAGGTGGAAACTGAGTGCCCAAATGAGCCACAGAGATATTAGAAAGAACTTTTTTAGTGTCAGAGTGGTTGACAAATGGAATGCATTAGGAAGCGATGTGGTGGAGGCTGACTCCATACACAGTTTCAAGTGTAGATATGATAGAGCCCATTAGGCTCAGGAAACTGTACACCTGTTGATTGACGGTTGAGAGGCGGGACCAAAGAGCCAGAGCTCAACCCCCGCAAGCACAACTAGGTGAGTACACACACACACACACACACACACACACACACACACACCACACACACACACACCCACACACACACACACACACAAACAGAGAANTGTCTACCCAGGGCAGCCTATTATCTCTCTACCCATTCTGCTTTACGTGAGCAGTGAGCCGCCGCCGAAGAGGAACTGAGTAGTATCTGCTGTCTGCCTGTAAGTGGCAGTGACAGAATTCGGCGTACCCGGGACGTCTAGAGGAAGAGACGACTGACAGTAAGGTGCTACGGAGGAGTGTAACTAGCTAGTTGCAAGAAGCTCCTGCCAGAGGTTCGCAACCCTTGTATTTGTTCGTGTAGAGGCCCAGCAGCACGAGGCTGATGTTCTCTGCCAGCACCAGGCTGGAGAGTGATTGTGGGCGTTCACAAGGAGCACCTAGTGAGACTGTAGATAGGCTGGCTCATGGCTAGGGTAGACTGGTTGGTGTTTCCCAGTATTGGTTGAGGACGGTACTGTGTGTTGAGGAAACACAGAAGTTGACAAGGCTGCATTGCATGAGCATCGAGGAGCGCTTAGTGTCCTATGAGAGCGACACTTGTGTATATATCAGTGTAGTAATACTTCGTTTGATTCTATTTAAGGTGATGGGAAAGTGATAATATGTGAAAATATTGATAATTGATGAAGTATCGTATTCCTTTCAACTCCCCCCCCCCCCCCCCGTTGTGTTTTACTTGCATTACCAAGCTCGCTCCTTGAAAGCCACTACCGACTTGGGGTCGGATACCAGTACTTTGGCTCCTCCAGCAAAGAACCCGGTTATGACCCATAGTGGCCGTACATAAATGTAAATGCTTCTAAAATTTGGGTGGTTTAAGTAAGTTAAATTTTTATGTTGGAAATATGTGGGAAGTCCCACACAACATGGGTCCCTCTTCCACATAATGTGTAATGAAGAGTGTATCATGTGTTGGATTCTTATATGGTATATACTGAGGGTCCTGTGAGTCGATATAATGGCTGGAGTATATCGACATTAATGACTTTATATAACCACTCTTTCACGTCTCATTTTAATGAGTCATACTCGAGCGGCCCCTCATACATCTTCATACTCCTCAGTTATACTCATGGAGCACTCACGATAGTACAGTGGGATTCATTCTCGACTCACAATGGGTTATTCCGGTTCGAATCCCGGGAGAGATAGAAATGTGTGGGCGCGTCTCCTATCACCAAATGCACCTGTTCACTTAGCAGTAAATAGGTACCCGAGAGATGCATTCTGGAGGTCAATAACTCGACCTTCGGGAAGGAGGTGGATGGATATCTCGATATAGGCCTAACGTGAATATATACCCCTGGCTGCCTGTCCCCCGACACATTGAATTATTTTAATTATACTCGCGCGGCCACTTGACTTCACACTTGGCAGGTCAATTGCCTGATGTTTCCTCTTGACACCATCTCTCTACAGGACACTATATAATTAAATTTCAATGAATGTTATTTTCTAATTACAATGAAGCAAACTGGCTGAGTTTAGCTCTATTTCGAAAGCTTTATTAATGTCTTGGGTATCAGTTACATTACTATATATAGTAGCCAAAATATTCTCGGCCTGCTATGCAAGGCCCGATTTGCCTAATAGGCCGAGTGATTGTCTTTATTTTCAATAAAGTATTTCATATTGGTTTATTTTAAATATTTTATTATATTATGTAAGAACGTGAATTAATGATCTAATTTCGTTAGGTTAGGTTAGGTAGGGGTGGTTAGGTTCGGTCATATATCTACGTTAGTTTTAACTCCAATTTATACAAATTAGCTCAAACATAATGAAATGAATAGCCTTATCATTTCATAAGAAAAAAATTGAAATATATTGTAACTCCAGAAAACTTAGCTTAAGAAAATCGGTCCTTGCATAGTAGCCGAGAAGTGCGTTCGGGCTACTAGGTATGACATTATATATATATAATGAGACAATGTGAGGCCTCGAAGGAAGACATGAAATAAGGAATTTCCTGTTTCATTCCATCCTTCATGACCTGACACAGTCACATTGGTCATCACGTGTTAATTTCTTGGCGATTTACACACATAAACAAGAAAGTCATTTTGAGACAATGTGGTGACTGGAACCGGCGTCGTGTGACACCTGCCTTAACCCACTCAGCCACGATGGCTCATAACCCGACCAACCCGAAACGCTACTGAACGGGGGGGTTCGTTACCCCGTTGTCCCAGAATGACTTTCTCCGTGATATACTACTCCATTCTGGAGCTGGAGAGAGTTGGGAATAGAGAGGGGGGGGGATAGAGGCACAGATGAGAAGGGGGGATAGACAGAGGGGGAGAAATGGGAGGGATAGAGGATAGAGAGACCCGGGAGCAGCCGGGTACCGCACGTAGTACCAATATACACCTTGTGAAACTATAAATTAAAGATTTAAGTGTAGAGAGGTTTGTAACAAGACTGGTGCCAGAGCTAAGTGGTTTAAACTACGAAGACACAACACATGGAACTATATCTCACAACCCCAGGGGATAGAACCACAGAGGAGATATGATGAAAGCATACACGATACTAAGACAAGATGGACAAGGACAACCTCTTTAAACTGAAAGAAATTAGGACAAGAGGACTCGAGTGGAACCTGAAACGCAAATAATTCAAAGGAACGTAAGGAAATCCGTAGCCAGTAGGGGCAGTTATCAAGTGGAATGCTCTGAAAATAAGTTGTAGAAGCCACCTCCATCCACAACTTTAAGACCTTTTAATAGCTAAATTAAAGCGCAATAGGTTCAGCAAGGCTAGCAGGCCGGACATAGACCTCACGCCCCCACAGACAATGAGAGGCAAGTACTCATAGGTAAGCACAACACTATTTCCACCACCCTCCATGTTCTCGAATTACCGTTTTTGTCCTGTTTATTGCGCCCGTTGTCATCAGACGTCGCCGGTAACGGTGACGTTGTTGTTCCACTCATACAGGACGTGATGAGTGAAACTTTGTGTTAGAAACCAACGGTGATTCATCACTAACGGTGGTTCATCACTAACAACAACAGTGGTTCACCACTAACAACAGTGGTTCACCACTAACAACAACAACAGTGGTTCACCACTAACAACAACAACAGTGGTTCACCACTAACAACAACAACAGTGGTTCACCACTAACAAACAACAACAGTGGTTCACCACTAACAACAACAACAGTGGTTCACCACTAACAACAACAACAGTGGTTCACCACTAACAACAACAACATGGTTCACCACTAACAACAACAACAGTGGTTCACCACTAACAACAGTGGTTCACCACTAACTATACAGTGGTTCACCACTAACAACAACAACAGTGGTTCACCACTAACAACAACAACAGTGGTTCACCACTAACAACAACAACAGTGG
The DNA here is from genome assembly GCA_020271785.1 of Procambarus virginalis. Lineage (NCBI taxonomy): Eukaryota > Metazoa > Arthropoda > Malacostraca > Decapoda > Cambaridae > Procambarus > Procambarus virginalis. The sequence goes on from WNGS01165523.1 coordinate 1,728,268, forward strand.
TTCACCACTAACCAAACTCCATCCTCTAATTGATTTTAATTGGTAATTAAAGTCGTTGTTTTGACAGTTAAATGTAAATATTCAGATAGCAGTTCATAGAGAACTTCAGTGATAATGATGAATGTTGTTGTGAGTCACTGTGAATGGTGAGTCTGTTGTCTGAGTCACTGTTAATGGTGAGTCTGTTGTCTGTGAGTCACTGTTAATGTTGAGTCTGTTGTCTGTGAGTCACTGTTAATTGGTGAGTCTTGTCTGTGAGTCACTGTTAATGGTAGTCGTGAGTCCTGTTAATGGTGAGTGCTGTGAGTCACTGTGTAATGTGTGAGTCTGTTGTCTGTGAGTCCTGTTATGATGAGTCTGTTGTCTGTGAGTCACTGTTAATGGTGAGTCTGTTGTCTGTGAGTCACTGTTAATGGTGAGTCTGTTGTCTGTGAGTCACTGTTAATGGTGAGTCTGTTGTCTGTGAGTCACTGTTAATGGCGAGTCTGTTGTCTGTGAGTCACTGTTAATGGTTGAGTATGTGTCTGTGAGTCACTGTAAGGTGAGTCTGTTGTCTGTGGGTTACCTGTTCATCATTTCAAGAGTTCTTCTCCTCCCCCAACCTGACCTGTGGTTAGCTTTTCTGGTGATTGCATGGTCAACCAACCTTCCCTCACTATGTAAACAGCAGACTGGTGTTTACCACTAGCCACCACAGACTGGTTGATCCGGCACTTCACCATGGGCCTCTCGTGTTTTCTTCTCAATGGGTTCGTTTTGCACTTCCGTTTCGCCTTGTTCCAAGATGTACAAGTTTAGAACTGAGTGGCAGTCCTAGTAATCTAAGTATTTTACTGTTGTTAAGAGTGGAG
>WNGS01165523.1:1733211-1747130 GCA_020271785.1 Procambarus virginalis
TAGAGTGAGCTCTTGCACCACATACACTTGAGGGCCAGCTGTAGAGTGAGCTCTTGCACCACATACACTTGAGGGCCAGCTGTAGAGTGAGCTCTTGCACCACACACACTTGAGTGCCACAATTATACGAAGGAAAACGTAGACGTGACCATGTTTGTAGGAAAGCACAAGTAGCCACTCTCACCATCGCCCTGAGACACGGAGGAACACACTCACCATCGCCCTGAGACACGGAGGGACACACTCACCATCGCCCTGAGACACGGAGGGACACACTCACCATCGCCCTGAGACACGGAGGGACACTCACCATCGCCCTGGGACACGGAGGGACACTCACCATCGCCCTGGGACACGGAGGAACACACTCACCATCGCCCTGGGACACGGAGGAACACACTCACCATCGCCCTGAGACACGGAGGGACACTCACCATCGCCCTGGGACACGGAGGGACACTCACCATCGCCCTGGGACACGGAGGGACACTCACCATCGCCCTGGGACACGGAGGAACACACTCACCATCGCCCTGGGACACGGAGGAACACACTCACCATCGCCCTGGGACACGGAGGAACACACTCACCATCGCCCTGGGACACGGAGGGACACACTCACCATCGCCCTGGGACACGGAGGGACACACTCACCATCGCCCTGAGACACGGAGGGACACACTCACCATCGCCCTGGGACACGGAGGGACACACTCACCATCGCCCTGGGACACGGAGGGACACACTCACCATCGCCCTGGGACACGGAGGGACACACTCACCATCGCCCTGGGACACGGAGGGACACACTCACCATCGCCCTGGGACACGGAGGGACACACTCACCATCGCCCTGGGACACGGAGGGACACACTCACCATCGCCCTGGGACACGGAGGGACACACTCACCATCGCCCTGGGACACGGAGGGACACACTCACCATCGCCCTGGGACACGGAGGGACACACTCACCTGGGGAAGAGAAAGATTCGTTAGCACGGCTGCACGTGTGAGACACGGAGGCTTGTGGACTGGCACGACGCAGACAATATATTCCAGAACACGCACGTGTCAGATGTTACTGCTGTGTGACACGTGTCAGATGTTACTGCTGTGTGACATGTGTCAAATGTTACTGCTGTGTGACACGTGTCAAATGTTACTGCTGTGTGACACGTGTCAAATGTTACTGCTGTGTGACACGTGTCAAATGTTACTGCTGTGTGACATGTGTCAAATGTTACTGCTGTATGACACGTGTCAAATGTTACTGCTGTGTGACACGTGTCAGATGTTACTGCTGTATGACACGTGTCAAATGTTACTGCTGTGTGACACGTGTCAAATGTTACTGCTGTGTGACACGTGTCAAATGTTACTGCTGTGTGACACGTGTCAAATGTTACTGCTGTATGACATGTGTCAAATGTTACTGCTGTGTGACACGTGTCAAATGTTACTGCTGTGTGACACGTGTCAGATGTTACTGCTGTGTGACATGTGTCAAATGTTACTGCTGTATGACACGTGTCAAATGTTACTGCTGTGTGACACGTGTCAAATGTTACTGCTGTGTGACACGTGTCAAATGTTACTGCTGTATGACATGTGTCAAATGTTACTGCTGTGTGACATGTGTCAAATGTTACTGCTGTGTGACACGTGTCAAATGTTACTGCTGTGTGACACGTGTCAAATGTTACTGCTGTGTGACACGTGTCAGATGTTACTGCTGTGTGACATGTGTCAAATGTTACTGCTGTATGACACGTGTCAAATGTTACTGCTGTGTGACACGTGTCAAATGTTACTGCTGTGTGACACGTGTCAAATGTTACTGCTGTGTGACACGTGTCAAATGTTACTGCTGTGTGACCGTGTCAATGTTACTGCTGTGTGACACGTGTCAAATGTTACTGCTGTGTGACACGTGTCAAATGTTACTGCTGTGTGACACGTGTCAGATGCTTATTGACATTGCCCTGCCCCACACTAGCGCTGGGCACCCCCACACTAGCGCTGGGCACCCCACACTAGCGCTGGGCACCTCCACACTAGCGCTGGGCACCCCCACACTAGCGCTGGGCACCCCCACACTAGCGCTGGGCACCCCCACACTAGCGCTGGGCACCTCCACACTAGCGCTGGGCACCCCCACACTAGCGCTGTGCACCCCCCACACTAGCGCTGGGCACCTCCACACTAGCGCTGGGCACCCCCACACTAGCGCTGGGCAACCCCACACTAGCGCTGGGCACCCCCACACTAGCGCTGGGCACCCCCACACTAGCGCTGGGCACCTCCACACTAGCGCTGGGCACCCCCACACTAGCGCTGGGCACCTCCACACTAGCGCTGGGCACCCCCACACTAGCGCTGGGCAACCCCACACTAGCGCTGGGCACCCCCACACTAGCGCTGGGCACCCCCACACTAGCGCTGGGCACCCCCACACTAGCGCTGGGCACCTCCACACTAGCGCTGTGCACCCCACACTAGCGCTGGGCACCTCCACACTAGCGCTGGCACCCCCACACTAGCGCTGGGCAACCCCACACTAGCGCTGGGCACCTCCACACTAGCGCTGGGCAACCCCACACTAGCGCTGGGCAACCCCACACTAGCGCTGGGCACCTCCACACTAGCGCTGGGCAACCCCACACTAGCGCTGGGCACCTCCACACTAGCGCTGGGCACCCCCACACTAGCGCTGGGCAACCCCACACTAGCGCTGGGCACCCCCACACTAGCGCTGGGCACCTCCACACTAGCGCTGGGCACCCCCACACTAGCGCTGTGCACCCCACACTAGCGCTGGGCACCTCCACACTAGCGCTGGGCACCCCCACACTAGCGCTGGGCAACCCCACACTAGCGCTGGGCACCCCCACACTAGCGCTGGGCACCTCCACACTAGCGCTGGGCACCCCACACTAGCGCTGGGCAACCCCACACTAGCGCTGGGCAACCCCACACTAGCGCTGGGCACCCCCACACTAGCGCTGGGCACCCCCACACTAGCGCTGGGCACCCCCACACTAGCGCTGGGCACCCCCACACTAGCGCTGGGCAACCCCACACTAGCGTTGGGCACCCCACACTAGCGCTGGGCACCCCCACACTAGCGCTGGGCACCCCCACACTAGCGCTGGGCAACCCCACACTAGCGCTGGGCAACCCCACACTAGCGCTGGGCAACCCCACACTAGCGCTGGGCACCCCCACACTAGCGCTGGGCACCCCCACACTAGCGCTGGGCACCTCCACACTAGCGCTGGGCACCCCACACTAGCGCTGGGCACCCCCACACTAGCGCTGGGCACCTCCACACTAGCGCTGGGCACCCCCACACTAGCGCTGGGCAACCCCAAACTAGCGCTGGGCAACCCCACACTAGCGCTGGGCACCCCCACACTAGCGCTGGGCACCTCCACACTAGCGCTGGGCCCCCACACTAGCGCTGGGCAACCCCACACTAGCGCTGGGCACCTCCACACTAGCGCTGGGCACCCCCACACTAGCGCTGGGCACCTCCACACTAGCGCTGGGCACCTCCACACTAGCGCTGGGCACCTCCACACTAGCGCTGGGCAACCCCACACTAGCGCTGGGCAACCCCACACTAGCGCTGGGCACCTCCACACTAGCGCTGGGCAACCCCACACTAGCGCTGGGCAACCCCACACTAGCGCTGGGCACCTCCACACTAGCGCTGGGCACCTCCACACTAGCGCTGGGCACCCCCACACTAGCGCTGGGCACCCCCACACTAGCGCTGGGCACCCCACACTAGCGCTGGGCACCCCCACACTAGCGCTGGGCACCTCCACACTAGCGCTGGGCACCCCCACACGAGCGCTGGGCACCTCCACACTAGCGCTGGGCACCCCCACACTAGCGCGGGCAACCCCACACTAGCGCTGGGCACCCCCACACTAGCGCTGGGCACCTCCACACTAGCGCTGGCACCCCCACACTAGCGCTGGGCAACCCCACACTAGCGCTGGGCACCTCCACACTAGCGCTGGGCACCCCCACACTAGCGCTGGGCACCCCACACTAGCGCTGGGCACCCCACACTAGCGCTGGGCAACCCCACACTAGCGCTGGGCAACCCCACACTAGCGCTGGGCACCCCCACACTAGCGCTGGGCACCCCACACTAGCGCTGGGCACCCCACACTAGCGCTGGGCAACCCCACACTAGCGCTGGGCACCCCCACACTAGCGCTGGGCAACCCCACACTAGCGCTGGGCAACCCCACACTAGCGCTGGGCAACCCCACACTAGCGCTGGGCACCCCACACTAGCGCTGGGCACCCCACACTAGCGCTGGGCAACCCCACACTAGCGCTGGGCAACCCCACACTAGCGCTGGGCACCCCACACTAGCGCTGGGCACCCCACACTAGCGCTGGGCAACCCCACACTAGCGCTGGGCAACCCCACACTAGCGCTGGGCAACCCCACACTAGCGCTGGGCAACCCCACACTAGCGCTGGGCAACCCCACACTAGCGCTGGGCAACCCCACACTAGCGCTGGGCAACCCCACACTAGCGCTGGGCACCCCCACACTAGCGCTGGGCAACCCCACACTAGCGCTGGGCACCCCACACTAGCGCTGGGCACCCCCACACTAGCGCTGGGCACCTCCACACTAGCGCTGGGCACCCCCACACTAGCGCTGTGCACCCCCACACTAGCGCTGGGCACCTCCACACTAGCGCTGGGCAACCCCACACTAGCGCTGGGCAACCCCACACTAGCGCTGGGCACCCCGAAACCAGGCAATTGCTTTTGTGTAAGAATGGACCGCTTCTTACCTCCGTGTAAGAATGGACCGCTTCTTACCTCCGTGTAAGAATGGGCCGCTTCTTACCTCCGTGTAAGAATGGGCCGCTTCTTACCTCCGTGTAAGAATGGGCCGCTTCTTACCTCCGTGTAAGATGGGGCCGCTGCTTACCTCCGTGTAAGAAGGTGCAACTCCATGCTCCATTTCGTGGCCTCGTTGTTTATCTAGATGAGACTACGTGACTATTAACGAAAGTCTGTTATTTAGTGTTAAATTTGCATTCATATTTGGTTTGTTCTTCAGGGCAGCCAGTGTCGCTGCTCAGACCTCTTCCATTGTGATGAGGTGTGAGGGTGACGTGACCAACCAGTGATCCTATAGAATTAAGCAAAGCAACGGGAGATTTGCGTCAATATTTCAAGAAACCTGGTTTCCTTGATTACATATTTAGAGGTACAGATACGATCTTATCTATATAAATAAATATGGAAATGTTCGTTTGTTCAAAATCGCTAATCTCCGAAATTTCTTTACCAATTGCTTTGAAATTTTCACATAACGTTCCATTCGCATCCAAGCGATTATTATATACATAATATATAGATGTCACGTCTGCGATGGGGATGGCAATCGTTCTTCACCGATTGCTTTAAAATTTTGACACAACTTTGCATTCGAATAGACGCGTCTTTTTATATACCTACTATATAGATGTCAACCTTGTGACAGGTAAAAACCTGCGTTTTTTGAAAAACAGTGCCATCTGTTGCATATAATAGCAACATGCACGCAATACTGAATATGTCACGAATTGCATTTCAATGTGTCCGATTGCATTGATAAATTTTATTTTCATAGATTTCGATTTACTTTATTTTTATTGAATTATTTTGTGTGACATTGTGTTGGAATTGAGCTGTGTTGTTTTCCATACCGTTCATATCGTAAGTATAAGTATAGTGCCACACCTGTGACAGGTAAGACTATGCTTCTCTTGAAAAACAGCGCCATCTGTTGCATGTAGGAGCAACACACATGCTGCACTAAATATGTTACAATTTCATTTCAATGTTTCTGATAGCATTGATGAATTGAATTTTCATAGATTTTTATTTATTTTTATTTAATTATTGTGTGAATTGCATTTGAATTTGGGGACGAGGGGATGGGGGAATGGAGAATGGTGGGGAGGAGAAAGGGACAGGGGAGTGGGGCATGGTGGGAAGGAAGAGGGGGTGGTGGAGTGGGGCATGGTGGGAAGGAAGAGGGGGTGGTGGAGTGGGGAATGGTGGGAAGGAAGAGGGGGTGGTGGAGTGGGGCATGGTGGGAAGGAAGAGGGGGTGGTGGAGTGGGGAATGGTGGGAAGGAAGAGGGGGTGGTGGAGTGGGGCATGGTGGGAAGGAAGAGGGGGTGGTGGAGTGGGGCATGGTGTGGAGGACGAGGGGACGGTCGAGGGGGAATGGTTGGGAGGCCGAGGAGACGGGTGAGGGGCGAATCGTGGGGGAGGACTGGGAGACAGGGAAAGTGCTGTGGCTCAGCAACGCACATACGTTGCTGAGCCACAGCAACGCGTGGCCGGGTACTGCTAGTAGGATAGGGAGCCGGTCGGCCGAGCGGACAGCACGCTGGACTTGTGATCCTGTGGTCCCGGGGTCGATCCCGGGCGCCGGCGAGAAACAATGGGCAGAGTTTCTTTCACCCTATGCCCCTGTTACCTAGCAGTAAAATAGGTACCTGGGTGTTAGTCAGCTGTCACGGCTGCTTCCTGGGGGTGGAGGCCTGGTCGAGGACCGGGCCGCGGGGACACTAAAGCCCCGAAATCATCTCAAGATAACCTCAAGATAACCTCAAGGATATAATAGACAGCACTTCCTAACGCAGAACAAAAAAAGATCAGTTAAGCAGGCTAAACATGCGCCTTCCTTATGTTCCAAACTTTGCGAAACTGATACGTAGAGAATTACAATACCTATGTCAATAGCTGACATAAGACTACGAGGATGTCAGAATGGAGGAAGGATAATTGTTTATGTAACATTCTTGCATGAGCCCAGAATGTTACATAGACTTATATGTATTAGAGAGGACTCTATAAGTCTTTGCATACGGCCCTATGGTTATAAGGATCAATAGCAAGCTAAGAGCTGAGTCAGGATGTGTGGGTTCCGTAGAACATGGACTAAATTTCCGAGTCACATAACAGATGTTGGGTCACTTGATTGTTTCCAGCGATTGTTAGACATAAACATTGGAAGAATATAAACATAATATAAACCCAAGAAGAGCTTGGGGAATATAAATAAAAGGTGCCCTATATGGCCCAGAATACCTCCTGTAGGTTTCCTTAATTCCAAGGTTCTTATGACGTTTGTGGACGGTTTGGTCTACTGGGACTCATCCTGTACCTCACTATATTGTGTCATAAACATTCCCTCACACGCATAGAGAAGACAGAGGTCACGGAGAAGACCTCTAGTTCGCGTGACTCAGGGTGTGAATATGACCCACCAACATCCTCACTATCTCGTGTGACTCAGGGGGTGAATATGACCCACCAACAGCCTCACTATCTCGTGTGACTCAGGGGGTGAATATGACCCACCAACAGCCTCACTATCTCGTGTGACTCAGGGGGTGAATATGACCCACCAACATCCTCACTATCTCGTGTGACTCAGGGGGTGAATATGACCCACCAACAGCCTCACTATCTCGTGTGACTCAGGGGTGAATATGATTCCCCCATTTGTCAATGAGCCCAATACTGCTTCACAATAAAGAGCTTCATATACAGATGAAGAAACACAATATTATAATTGCGTCAGAATAGACGTTCTCTCCCATTGTCTTGTAGAAATGGAGGAAAACTGAAGATTCGTTTTTCAGAATAATTTCCAGAACACAGCAATATACTCCCTCTAGTGGCACTGTGACGGAACACGACGATATACTCCTTCTAGTGGCACTGTGACGGAACACGACAATATACTCCCTCTAGTGGCACTGTGACGGAACACAACAATGTTCTCCTCTAGTGGCACTGTGACGGAACACTATACATTATTCTCCCTCTAGTGGCACTGTGACGGAACACGACAATATACTCCCTCTAGTGGCACTGTGACGGAACACGACAATATACTCCCTCTAGTGGCACTGTGACGGAACACGACAATATACTCCCTCTAGTGGCACTGTGACGGAACACGACAATATACTCCCTCTAGTGGCACTGTGACGGAACACAACAATGTTCTCCCTCTAGTGGCACTGTGACGGAACACTATACATTATTCTCCCTCTAGTGGCACTGTGACGGAACACTATACATTATTCTCCCTCTAGTGGCACTGTGACGGAACACTATACATTATTCTCCCTCTAGTGGCACTGTGACGGAACACGACATATTATTCTCACTCTAGAGGCACTGTGACGGAACACGACATATTATTCTCACTCTAGTGGCACTGTGACGGAACACGACACATTAGTCTCCCTCTAGTGCCACTGTGACGGAACACGGCACTTTATTCTCACTCTAGTGGCACTGTGACGGAACACGGCATATTATTTTCCCTCTAGTGGCACTGTGACTGAGCACAAAATTTTCATCGCTCTAGTGGCACTGTGATGGAACACGACAATTTTTCTCCGTCTAGAGGCACTATGACGGAACACTACACATTTTTCTTCCTCTAGAGGCACTGTGACGGAACACGACACATTATTCTCCTTCTAGTGGCACTGTGACAGAACACGACACATTATTCTCCTTCTAGTGGCACTGTGACGGAACACGACACATTATTCTCCTTCTAGTGGCACTGTGACAGAACACGACACATTATTCTCCTTCTAGTGGCACTATGACAGAACACGACACATTATTCTCCTTCTAGTGGCACTGTGACGGAACACGACACATTATTCTCCTTCTAGTGGCACTGTGACAGAACACGACACATTATTCTCCCTCTATTGGCACTGTGACGAAACACGACACATTATTCTCCCTCTAGTGGCACTATTATGGAACACGACACATTTTTCTCCCTCTAGAGGCACTCAAAGGCATTATAATGAGCATCAGTGAACTTCACTTAAAACTTCCACCTGAACACAAACATTGCCAAGTATGGCTCCAGTTGTCATACAGTGTTGGCATCATCAGCAGGTTGATGTGTTGTGGTGGTGTGTTGGGAGTGTTGTGAAGTGTTTAGTTATGTATTGGTAGGGATGATGCTTCCAATGTAGTTAAGATGTGATAATTGTGACATGCACTGTGGGTAGTGAGGTGTAGTGGATGGTGATGTGTAGAAGGAGGAGGAAGTGGAGTGTTGTGTTGCTCTGTATGTAGGGATGTGTGGACCGGTGTCCCAGAAGCTGGTGAGAGGGAGGGGAGGGATGGTCACGACTTGAGGCAGGGGTTAGAGGGGGTGCTGGGACTGACCAGAGGCAGGGGTTAGAGGGGGTGCTGGGACTGACCTGAGGCAGGGGTTAGAGGGGGGAGGGGGTGCTGGGACTGACCAGAGGCAGGGGTTAGAGGGGGTGCTGGGACTGACCTGAGGCAGGGGTTAGAGGGGGGAGGGGGTGCTGGGACTGACCTGAGGCAGGGTTAGAGGGGGGAGGGGGTGCTGGGACTGACCTGAGGCAGGGGTTAGAGGGGGGAGGGGGTGCTGGGACTGACCTGAGGCAGGGGTTAGAGGGGGGAGGGGGTGCTGGGACTGACCTGAGGCAGGGCAGCGAGGTACAGCGCGGAACTGAGCGGCACGGGAGCCAGGCCAACACTGGCCTTACACCCGCACTGCTGCCTCTACCCACCTGTCCTCCATGGCCCGCCCTCCGCCCCTTCCAGGCCCGCCCACCGCCCCTTCCAGGCCCGCCCACCGCCCCTTCCAGGCCCGCCCACCGCCCCTTCTAGGCCCACCCACCAGGAAGGCGGGTCCCGTATGTTGCCACCGTGCAGTATGTTGCCACCGTGCAGTATGTGCCACCGTGCAGTATGTTGCCACCGTGCCGTATGTTGCCATCGTGCAGTATGTTGCCGCCGTGCAGTATGTTGCCACCGTGCAGTATGTTGCCACCGTGCCGTATGTTGCCACCGTGCAGTATGTTGCCACCGTGCCGTATGTTGCCACCGTGCAGTATGTTGCCACCGTGCCGTATGTTGCCACCGTGCTGTATGTTGCCACCGTGCCGTGTGTTGCCAGCATGCCGTATGTTGCCACCGTGCTGTATGTTGCCACCGTGCAGTATGTTGCCACCGTGCAGTATGTTGCCACCGTGCAGTATGTTGCTAGCATGCCGTATGTTGCCACCGTGCAGTATGTTGCCAGCATGCCGTATGTTTGCCAGCATGCCGTATGTTGCCACCGTGCAGTATGTTGCCACCGTGCAGTATGTTGCCACCGTGCAGTATGTTGCCACCGTGCCGTATGTTGCCACCGTGCAGTATGTTGCCACCGTGCCGTATGTTGCCAGCATGCCGTATGTTGCCACCGTGCAGTATGTTGCCACCGTGCAGTATGTTGCCACCGTGCAGTATGTTGCCACCGTGCCGTATGTTGCCACCGTGCCGTATGTTGCCACCGTGCAGTATGTTGTCAGCATGCCGTATGTTGCCACCGTGCCGTATGTTGCCATCGTGCCGTATGTTGCCACCGTGCAGTATGTTGCCACCGTGCCGTATGTTGCCACCGTGCAGTATGTTGCCACCGTGCAGTATGTTGCCACCGTGCCGTATGTTGCCACCGTGCAGTATGTTGCCACCGTGCCGTATGTTGCCACCGTGCCGTATGTTGCCACCGTGCAGTATGTTGCCACCGTGCAGTATGTTGCCACCGTGCCGTATGTTGCCACCGTGCCGTATGTTGCCACCGTGCCGTATGTTGCCACCGTGCCGTATGTTGCCACCGTGCAGTATGTTGCCACCGTGCAGTATGTTGCCAGCATGCCGTATGTTGCCACCGTGCCGTATGTTGCTACCGTGCAGTATGTTGCCACCGTGCCGTATGTTGCTAGCATGCCGTATGTTGCCACCGTGCAGTATGTTGCCACCGTGCCGCATGTTGCCACCGTGCCGTATGTTGCCACCGTGCAGTATGATGCCACCGTGCCATATGTTGCCACCGTGCCGTATGTTGCCACCGTGCCATATGTTGCCACCGTGCCGTATGTTGCCACCGTGCAGTATGTTGCCACCGTGAAGTATGTTGCCACCGTGCCGTATGTTGCCAATATGCAGTATGTTGCCACCGTGCCATATGTTGCCACCGTGATATATGTTGCCAGCATGCCGTGTGTTGCCAGCATGCAGTATGTTGCCACCGTGCCATATGTTGCCAGCATGCCGTGTGTTGCCAGCATGCCATATGTTGCCACCGTGCCATATGTTGCCACCGTGCAGTATGTTGCCACCGTGCCACATGTTGCCAGCATGCTGTGTGTTGCCAGCATCCAGTATGTTGCCACCGTGCCACATGTTGCCAGCATGCTGTGTGTTGCCAGCATGCAGTATGGTGCCACCGTCCAGTATGTTGCCAGCATGCCGTGTGTTGCCACCGTGCAGTATGTTGCCAGCATGCCGTGTGTTGCCACCGTGCAGTATGTTGCCACCGTGCAGTATGTTGCCAGCATGCCGTATGGTGCCACCGTGCAGTATGTTGCCAGCATGCCGTGTGTTGCCACCGTGCCGTGTGTTGCCACCGTGCAGTATGTTGCCACCGTGCCGTATGTTGCCACCGTGCAGTATGTTGCCATCGTGCCGTATGTTGCCATCGTGCCGTATGTTGCCAGCATGCCATATGTTGCCACCGTGACGTATGTTGCCACCGTGCCGTGTGTTGCCAGCATGCCGTATGTTGCCACCGTGCAGTATGTTGCCATCGTGCAGTATGTTGCCACCGTGCAGTATGTTGCCACCGTGCAGTATGTTGCCACCGTGCAGTATGTTGCCACCGTGTAGTATGTTGCCATCGTGCAGTATGTTGCCACCGTGCAGTATGTTGCCAGCATGCAGTATTTTGCCAGCATGCCGTATGTTGCCACCGTGCAGTATGTTGCCACCGTGCAGTATGTTGCCACCGTGACGTATGTTGCCACCGTGCCGTGTGTTGCCAGCATGCCGTATGTTGCCACCGTGCAGTATGTTGCCACCGTGCCGTATGTTGCCATCGTGCAGTATGTTGCCACCGTGCAGTATGTTGCCACCGTGCAGTATGTTGCCACCGTGCAGTATGTTGCCACCGTGCCGTATGTTGCCACCGTGCAGTATGTTGCCACCGTGCCGTATGTTGCCACCGTGCCGTATGTTGCCAGCATGCCGTATGTTGCCACCGTGCCATATGTTGCCACCGTGCAGTTGTTGCCACGTGCAGTATGTTGCCACCGTGCAGTATGTTGCCACCGTGCAGTATGTTGCCAGCATGACATATGTTGCCACCGTGCCATATGTTGCCACCATGCCATATGTTGCCACCGTGCCATATGTTGCCACCGTGCCGTATGTTGCCACCGTGCCGTATGTTGCCACCGTGCCTATGTTGCCAGCATGCCATATGTTGCCACCGTGCCATATGTTGCCACCGTGCCATATGTTGCCACCGTGCCATATGTTGCCACCGTGCCATATGTTGCCACCGTGCCATCTTTTGCCAGCATGCCATATGTTGCCACCGTGCCATATGTTGCCAGCATGCCATATGTTGCCACCGTGCCGTATGTTGCCACCGTGCCATATGTTGCCACCGTGCCATATGTTGCCACATGAGTATGTTGCCACCGTGCCGTATGTTGCCAGCATGCCGTATGTTGCCACCGTGCAGTATGTTGCCAGCATGCCATATGTTGCCACCGTGCAGTATGTTGCCAGCATGCCGTATGTTGCCACCGTGCAGTATGTTGCCAGCATGCCGTATGTTGCCACCGTGCAGTATGTTGCCAGCTTCCCGTATGTTGCCACCGTGCAGTATGTTGCCAGCATGCCGTATGTTGCCACCGTGCAGTATGTTGCCACCGTGCAGTATGTTGCCACCGTGCCGTATGTTGCCACCGTGCCGTATGTTGCCAGCATGCCGTATGTTGCCACCGTGCAGTATGTTGCCAGCATGCCGTATGTTGCCACCGTACGTATGTTGCCACCGTGCAGTATGTTGCCAGGATGCCGTATGTTGCCACCGTGCAGTATGTTGCCACCGTGCCGTATGTTGCCACCGTGCAGTATGTTGCCACCGTGCCGTATGTTGCCACCGTGCAGTATGTTGCCAGCATGCCGTATGTTGCCACCGTGCAGTATGTTGCCACCGTGCCGTATGTTGCCACCGTGCAGTATGTTGCCACCGTGCCTATGTTGCCACCGTGCAGTATGTTGCCACCGTGCCGTATGTTGCCACCGTGCCATATGTTGCCACCGTGCAGTATGTTGCCACCGTGCCGTATGTTGCCACCGTGCAGTATGTTGCCACCGTGCCATATGTTGCCACCGTGCAGTATGTTGCCACCGTGCCGTATGTTGCCACCGTGCATATGTTGCCACCGTGCCGTATGTTGCCACCGTGCCATATGTTGCCACCGTGCAGTATGTTGCCACCGTGCCGTATGTTGCCACCGTGCCATATGTTGCCACCGTGCAGTATGTTGCCACCGTGCCGTATGTTGCTAGCATGCCGTATGTTGCCACCGTGCAGTATGTAGCCACCGTGCCGTATGTTGCTAGCATGCCATATGTTGCCACCGTGCAGTTGTTGCCACCGTGCCGTATGTTGCCACCGTGCAGTATGTTGCCACCATGCCGTATGTTGCCACCGTGCCGTATGTTGCTAGCATGCCATATGTTGCCACCGTGCAGTATGTTGCCACCGTGCCGTATGTTGCTAGCATGCCATATGTTGCCACCGTGCAGTATGTTGCCTGCATGCCATATGTTGCCACCGTGCAGTATGTTGCCAGCATGCCATATGTTGCCACCGTGCAGTATATTGCCACCGTGCAGTATGTTGCCAGCATGCCATATGTTGCCACCGTGACGTATGTTGCCACCGTGACGTATGTTGCCACAGTGACGTATGTTGCCAGCATGCTGTATGTCACCATCGAGAGTAGGAGCAGAGATCCAGAATTCG
>WNGS01165523.1:1762180-1810797 GCA_020271785.1 Procambarus virginalis
CTTCATGTGATCAGTCTGGCAGCATACTGACACCACTACATGTGATCAGTCTGGCAGCATACTGACCCCCCTTCATGTGATCAGTGCCAACATACTGACACCACCTACATGTGATCAGGCTGCCAACATACTGAACACCTTCATGTGATAAGTCTGCCAACATAATGACACCACCTTCATGTGATCAGTCTGCAAATATATGACACCACCACACTACATGTGATCAGTTGGGGCAAAACACTACATGTGATCAGGCTGCCAAAATACTGACACCACCCTCATGTGATCAGCCTGCCAACATACTGACACCACCCTCATGTGATCAGTCTGGCAACACCTACATGTGATCAGGCTGCCAACATACTGACACCACCTCATGTGGATCAGGCTGCCAACATACTGACACCACCCTCATGTGATCAGGCTGCCAAATACTGACACCACCCTCATGTGATCAGGCTGCCAACATACTGGCACCACCTCATGTGATCAGCCTGCCAACAACATACTGACACCACCCTCATGTGATCAGCCTGCCAACATACTGACACCACCCTCATGTGATCAGGCTGCCAACATACTGACACCACCCCATGTGATCAGCCTGCCAACATACTGACACCACCCTCATGTGATCAGTCTGGCAACACCTACATGTGATCAGGCTGCCAACATACTGACACCACCCTCATGTGATCAGGCTGCCAACATACTGACACCACCCTCATATGTGATCAGGCTGCCAACATACTGACACCACCTACATGTGATCAGGCTGCCAACATATTGACACCACCCTCATGTGATCAGGCTGCCAACATACTGACACCACCCTCATGTGATCAGGCTGCCAACATACTGACACCACCCTCATGTGATCAGTCTGGCAACACCTACATGTGATCAGGCTGCCAACATACTGACACCACCCTCATGTGATCAGTCTGGCAACACCTACATGTGATCAGCCTGCCAACATACTGACACCACCCTCATGTGATCAGTCTGGAACACCTACATGTGATCAGGCTGCCAACATACTGACACCACCCTCATGTGATCAGGCTGCCAACATACTGACACCACCTACATGTGACCAGTCTGGCAGCATCCTCCACGAGCATGCTACGCGACCCTCGCCAAGTTAAGGCCTTCATGCCCTAATGAATGAAAGCTAATATAAGCTGTTGGGGAATTAATTATCCGGACGGAGTAGGCTGCCAGGGCCTTTGATGTTGCCGCGTCCACAGCACATGAATGAAAGGAAGTGCCTCTCTCCGCCTCCCCCATTACCCAGGGGCATATCCTTGACCCCATGCCTCCCCCCACCCCATTGGCAGAGAGAAATAACCTCGGCTGGGATTGGTGGACACGAGCACTGAACGTTGGGTGGGTCCGCCGTGTACCCGGCAAGACACGGCTGACAAGCTCCGCGTCCAATTAAACCTTGAATGGTTCTGGAGCTTGAATGTCAAGATCCTAAGGTTCATTTTTCTCGCCTCGCTCGAGGGAAATGAGTAGCGTTATCGCTCATCTCATCTCTGTTTTACGCTGCCTTAACACCAGTCTAAATCACCCAGCCTGACAGTGACACCCGGCTATTGGCGAGGCGCCCGGCAGTGTTGTGAGGCGCCGGGCAGTGTTGTGAGGCGCTGGGCAGTGTTGTGAGGCGCTGGGCAGTGTTGTAAGGAGCCGGGCAGTGTTGTTAGGCGCCGGGCAGTGTTGTGAGGCGCCGGGCAGTGTTGTGAGGCGCTGGGCAGTGTTGTAAGGTGCTGGGCAGTGTTGTGAGGCGCTGGGCAGTGTTGTGAGGCGCTGGGCAGTGTTGTAAGGCGCTGGGCAGTGTTGTGAGGTGCTGGGCAGTGTTGTGAGGCGCCGGGCAGTGTTGCGAGGCGCCGTGCAGTGTTGTGAGGTGCTGGGCAGTGTTGTGAGGCGCCGGGCACGGGCAGTGTTGTGAGGCATTGGGCAGAGTTGTGAGGCATTGGGCAGAGTTGTGAGGCATTGGGCAGTGTTGTGAGGCGCTGGGCAGTGTTGTGAGGCGCTGGGCAGTGTTGTGAGGCGCTGGGCAGTGTTGTGAGGCGCTGGGCAGTGTTGTGAGGCGCTGGGCAGTGTTGTGAGGCGCTGGGCAGTGTTGTGAGGCGCTGGGCAGTGTTGTGAGGCGCTGGGCAGTGTTGTGAGGCGCTGGGCAGTGTTGTGAGGCGCTGGGCAGTGTTGTGAGGCGCTGGGCAGTGTTGTGAGGCGCTGGGCAGTGTTGTGAGGCGCTGGGCAGTGTTGTGAGGCGCTGGGCAGTTTTGAGGCGCTGGGCAGTGTTGTGAGGCATTGGGCAGTGTTGTGAGGGGCTGGGCAGTGTTGAGGGGCTGGGCAGTGTTGTGAGGCGCTGGGCAGTGTTGTGAGGCGCTGGGCAGTGTTGTGAGGCGCTGGGCAGTGTTGTGAGGCGCTGGGCAGTGTTGCGAGGCGCCGGGCAGTGTTGTGAGGCGCCGGGCAGTGTTGTGAGGTGCTGGGCAGTGTTGTGAGGCGCTGGGCAGTGTTGTGAGGCATTGGGCTGTGTTGTGAGGCATTGGGAAGTGTTGAAACATTGGGCAGTGTTGTGAGGCGCTGGGCAGTGTTGTGAGGTGCACAGCAGTGTTGTGAGGCGCTGGGCATTGTGAGGGGCTGGGCAGTGTTGTGAGGCGCTGGGCAGTGTTGTGAGGCGCTGGGCAGTGTTGCGAGGCGCCGGGCAGTGTTGCGAGGCGCCGGGCAGTGTTGTGAGGTGCTGGGCAGTGTTGTGAGGCGCTGGGCAGTGTTGTGAGGCGCTGGGCAGTGTTGTGAGGCATTGGGAAGTGTTGAGGCATTGGGCAGTGTTGTGAGGCGCTGGGCAGTGTTGTGAGGCGCTGGGCAGTGTTGTGAGGCATTGGGCAGTGTTGTGAGGCATTGGGCAGTGTTGTGAGGCATTGGGCAGTGTTGTGAGGCGCTGGGCAGTGTTGTGAGGCGCTGGGCAGTGTTGTGAGGCATTGGGCAGTGTTGTGAGGCATTGGGCAGTGTTGTGAGGTGCTGGGCAGTGTTGGGAGGTGCTGGGCAGTGTTGTGAGGCATTGGGCAGTGTTGTGAGGCGCCGGGCAGTGTTGTGAGACGCCGGGCAGTGTTGTGATGCATTGGGAAGTGTTGTGAGGCGCTGGGCAGTGTTGTGAGGTGCACAGCAGTGTTGTGAGGCGCTGGGCAGTGTTGTGAGGCGCTGGGCAGTGTTGTGAGGCGCTGGGCAGTGTTGTGAGGCGCTGAGCAGTGTTGTGAGGCATTGGGCAGTGTTGTGAGGCGCCGGGCAGTGTTGTGAGGCGCTGGGCAGTGTTGTGAGGTATTGGGCAGTGTTGTGAGGCGCATGGCAGTGTTGTGAGGCGCTGGGCAGTGTCGTGAGGCATTGGACAGTGTTGTGAGGCATTGGAGAGTGCTGTGAGGCGCTGGGCAGTGTTGTGAGGCGCTGGGCAGTGTTGTGAGGCGCCGGGCAGTGTTGTGCGGCGCCGGGCAGTGTTGTGAAGCGCCGGGCAGTGTTGTGAGGCGCCGGGCACTGTTGTAAGGCGCCGGGCAGTGTTGTGAGGTGCCGGGCAGTGTTGAGGCATTGGGCAGTGTTGTGAGGCGCCGGGCAGTGTTGTGAGGCGCCGGGCAGTGTTGTGAGGCGCCGGGCAGTGTTGTGAGGCGCCGGGCAGTATTGTGAGGCGCCGGGCAGTGTTGTGAGGCGCCGGGCAGTGTTGTGAGGTGCCGGGCAGTGTTGTGAGGCGCCGGGCACTGTTGTGAGGCGCCGGGCAGTGTTGTGAGGTGCCGGGCAGTGTTGAGGCATTGGGCAGTGTTGTGAGGCGCCGGGCAGTGTTGTGAGGCGCCGGGCAGTGTTGTGAGGCGCCGGGCAGTGTTGTAAGGCGCTGGGCAGTGTTGTGAGGCGCTGGGCAGTGTTGTGAGGCGCTGGGCAGTGTTGTGAGGCGCTGGGCAGTGTTGTAAGGCGCTGGGCAGTGTTGTGAGGCGCCGGGCAGTGTTGCGAGGCGCCGTGCAGTGTTGTGAGGTGCTGGGCAGTGTTGTGAGGCGCCGGGCACGGGCAGTGTTGTGAGGCATTGGGCAGTGTTGTGAGGCATTGGGCAGTGTTGTGAGGCGTTGGGCAGTGTTGTGAGGCATTGGGCAGTGTTGTGAGGCGCTGGGCAGTGTTATGAGGCATTGGGCAGTGTTGTGAGGCGCTGGGCAGTGTTGTGAGGCGCTGGGCAGTGTTGTGAGGCGCTGGGCAGTGTTGTGAGGCGCTGGGCAGTGTTGTGAGGCGCTGGGCAGTGTTGTGAGGCGCTGGGCAGTGTTGTGAGGCGCTGGGCAGTGTTGTGAGGCGCTGGGCAGTGTTGTGAGGCGCTGGGCAGTGTTGTGAGGCGCTGGGCAGTGTTGTGAGGCGCTGGGCAGTGTTGTGAGGCGCTGGGCAGTGTTGTGAGGCGCTGGGCAGTGTTGTGAGGCGCTGGGCAGTGTTGTGAGGCTCTGGGCAGTGTTGTGAGGCGCTGGGCAGTGTTGTGAGGCGCTGGGCAGTGTTGTGAGGCGCTGGGCAGTGTTGTGAGGCGCTGGGCAGTGTTGTGAGGCGCTGGGCAGTGTTGTGAGGCGCTGGGCAGTGTTGTGAGGCGCTGGGCAGTGTTGTGAGGCGCTGGGCAGTGTTGTGAGGCGCTGGGCAGTGTTGTGAGGCGCCGGGCAGTGTTGTGAGGCGCCGGGCAGTGTTGTGAGGCGCCGGGCAGTGTTGTGAGGTGCCGGGCAGTGTTGAGGCGCCGGGCAGTGTTGTGAGGGGCGGGCAGTGTTGTGAGGAGCCGGGCAGTGTTGTGAGGCGCCGGGCAGTGTTGTGAGGCGCCGGGCAGTGTTGTGAGGCGCCGGGCAGTGTTGTGAGGCGCCGGGCAGTGTTGTGAGGCGCCGGGCAGTGTTGTGAGGCGCCGGGCAGTGTTGTGAGGCGCCGGGCAGTGTTGTGAGGCGCCGGGCAGTGTTGTGAGGCGCCGGGCAGTGTTGTGAGGAGCCGGGCAGTGTTGTGAGAAGCCGGGCAGTGTTGTGTGGAGCCGGGCAGTGTTGTGAGGCGCCGGGCAGTGTTGTGAGGCGCCGGGCAGTGTTGTGAGGAGCCGGGCAGTGTTGTGAGGCGCCGGGCAGTGTTGTGAGGCGCCGGGCAGTGTTGTGAGGAGCCGGGCAGTGTTGTGAGGAGCCGGGCAGTGTTGTTAGGATCTTATCACTTAGCTGTGTGATATTACCACTTAGCTTTGTTATCTTACCACTTAGCTGTGTGATCTGTGATCTTACCACACACTTACAGAGACTTGTATGATGTTGGTCTTACTGGTTCATCAGTTGATACATCTGCTGTATTTCCAGTGTGGAGCTGGAGGATCTCCGCGGTGTTCACTGTGCCGCTGGAGGATCTCCGCGGTGTTCACTGTGCCGCTGGAGGATCTCCGCGGTGTTCACTGTGCCGCTGGTAACACCAGAGTCTCGGAGGCTTCTCCAAATAATGTTAAGGGCCTTTCATATTGTTTGCTTGAATACTTGATGAATAATACCTAATAATAACTCATTGTGTCGGGGGACAGGAAGCCAGGTTATTCATACGGTATATGTTAGGTTCCCCCCCCCTCCCTGAATGGGAACCTCGGTATAACACCAACCCCCGTATAACGATTATAAGGTATAATTACTGACCCCGCCCAACATGCAGCCCACAACAAGCGGATTAATTCCTGGGTACCTATTTACTGCTAGGTGGACCAGAGGGTGATGTGGAAGGAAACACGACCAACCATTTCTGCGCCGCCTGGGATTCGAATCCGGAATTTTCGATTGTGATTCGAGAACGAACCCTACTGTACTACCGCAGCCCGTCCTCCAAACAAAGATTCAAAAGTGATTCCATGCACCCGCCAAACCCCCTGTTTATGAATGAAAAGCGGTTTACACACGACTCACAACTGCTGGCGTTCGAACATATCCGGAACAAGTGCTTCACTGACGAATTTTGTTCGAATCACAACGCTATAAATGCTTCACCCACGTACTACAAATACAAATAATCGCCAACAGAACCTAAACACCTAACCTAACCTAACCTATGCCTATTTATACACAATATGCTAATATATTATAATATTAATTTATACTTGAGAAAATTCCTGTTTTGAATGAACAGCATGTACAAATTTATGAATGCGTCTGTGGGGTTGACCGCTGAATGTAATGGACTTGAGTCGAGGACGGGTTAACTACCGATACCCTCTTATGAGTCCCGGAATCTGGAACTCCAATATCTCCCATTAATGTATAATGACTTACTGTAAATATATAGCTCTTGAAATAGCACTTTCTCTGTAACTAGCTGACATTGTAACTATAAGGTGTGAAGGATAGATGAAATTGTTTATGTAATAATCTAAGATGAGGTCTGATAAAGACCTTTTGTGCCCTCTGTAATGCTTTTTGCGCTACCGCTCACAGGATGAGTATGGGGTGCACAATAAACTAGCCGCCTCCAGCGGCAACAATCAAATCCAAACACAATATTCTGGGCCTGGTGCAGTGTGTATAGGCCTACTGTCTAGTGAGAGCCTCGTTAGGGTGACATCTGACATAAGGTGTAATACTGGATCACATTCATGAAGAATTCCTTTGGCTTACCGATCTTAAGTGCGTTCAGAGATTCACTGAAAACAGAACTGTACTGTAGCCTAAGTATTTCATTATTTGTTTGTTGTCATTTGTGAACATTCCATTACCCGCGTGGCCACCCCCGGTGTACCAGGCATAGTGGCCACCCCCGGTGTACCAGGCCACCCCCGGTGTACCAGGCCACCCCCGGTGTACCAGGCCACCCCCGGTGTACCAGGCATAGTGGCCACCCCGGTGTACCAGGCATAGTGGCCACCCCGGTGTACCAGGCCACCCCCGGTGTACCAGGCCACCCCCGGTGTACCAGGCCACCCCCGGTGTACCAGGCCACCCCCGGTGTACCAGGCATAGTGGCCACCCCCGGTGTACCAGGCATAGTGGCCACCCCCGGTGTACCAGGCATAGTGGCCACCCCCGGTGTACCAGGCCACCCCCGGTGTACCAGGCCACCCCCGGTGTACCAGGCCACCCCCGGTGTACCAGGCATAGTGGCCACCCCCGGTGTACCAGGCCACCCCCGGTGTACCAGGCCACCCCCGGTGTACCAGGCCACCCCCGGTGTACCAGGCATAGTGGCCACCCCCGGTGTACCAGGCCACCCCCGGTGTACCAGGCCACCCCCGGTGTACCAGGCCACCCCCGGTGTACCAGGCATAGTGGCCACCCCCGGTGTACCAGGCATAGTGGCCACCCCCATTAGGAGCGTCATTCCATATAAAAAAGGAGCAATATTAAAATAGTGGAAGAAAATGAAGGGGGAGGTAAAGGGGGGTGAGGGGGGCGAGGTAAGGTTGTGGAGGCTATGAATGAGTGACCCTCGGCTCTGGGGTCACTCATTCTCTCACACTATGAATGAGTGACCCTCGGCTCTGGGGTCACTCATTCTCTCACACTATGAATGAGTGACCCTCGGCTCTGGGGTCACTCATTCTCTCACACTATGAATGAGTGACCCTCCGGCTCTGGGGTCACTCATTCTCTCACACTATGAATGAGTGACCCTCCGGCTCTGGGGTCACTCATTCTCTCACACTTTCGTTCAGTTTCTTATATCTTTCGTCCATCCGCTGCGTGTCGGTCACGTCTCCCTGACGACTCTATGATAAACTGATCGTTAAACTGGATTGAGATATTATCTCAGACTATCAAAACTCTCTCATTAGCGAGTGTAGTCTGAGAGGCGACGGACGCCTCAGGCGGGGACTGAACTATCCAGGTGCTGAGGAGTGGTCTCTGAGGGTCTCCACCCCACTTACTCCTCAGCTCACTCACCTGGTGCATGGAGGACGCCGGCTCTCAGCTCTCAGCTCCAGGTACACACACCACGTGGCAGCTCTCAGCTCCGGGCACACACACCGCGTGGCAGCTCTCAGCTCCAGGTACACACACACCACGTGGCAGCTCTCAGCTCCAGGTACACACACCACGTGGCAGCTCTCAGCTCCAGGTACACACACCACGTGGCAGCTCTCAGCTCCAGGCACACACACCACGTGGCAGCTCTCAGCTCCAGGCACACACACCACGTGGCAGCTCTCAGCTCCAGGTACACACACACCACGTGGCACCTCTCAGCTCCAGGCACACACACCATGTGGCAGCTCTCAGCTCCAGGTACACACACCACGAGGCAGCTCTCAGCTCCAGGCACACACACACCACGTGGCAGCTCTCAGCTCCAGGTACACACACCACGTGGCAGCTCTCGGCTCCAGGTACACACACCACGTGGCAGCTCTCAGCTCCAGGTACACACACCACGAGGCAGCTCTCAGCTCCAGGCACACACACACCACGTGGCAGCTCTCAGCTCCAGGTACACACACCACGTGGCAGCTCTCGGCTCCAGGTACACACACCACGGGGCAGCTCTCGGCTCCAGGTACACACACCACGTGGCAGCTCTCAGCTCCAGGTACACACACCACGTGGCAGCTCTCAGCTCCAGGTACACACACCACGGGGCAGCTCTCGGCTCCAGGTACACACACCACGGGGCAGCTCTCATCTCCAGGTACACACACACCACGTGGCAGCTCTCAGCTCCAGGTACACACACCACGTGGCAGCTCTTAGCTCCAGGTACACACACACACCGCGTGGCAGCTCTCAGCTCCAGGCACACACACCACGTGGCAGCTCTCAGCGCCAGGTACACACACCACGTGGCAGCTCTCAGCTCCAGGCACACACACCACGTGGCAGCTCTCAGCTCCAGGCACACACACCACGTGGCAGCTCTCAGCTCCAGGCACACACACACCACGTGGCAGCTCTCAGCTCCAAGCACACACACACCACGTGGCAGCTCTCTGCTCCAAGCACACACACACCACGTGGCAGCTCTCAGCTCCAGGCACACACACCACGTGCAGCTCTCAGCTCCAGGCACACACACCACGTGGCAGCTCTCAGCTCCAGCTCGGCCTCCACAACCATCATTAAATATGTTTCGTTTAAGATAAAGTTGTGATCGCTGGCGGTGAGAATGTGACTGTTGTGTCCACAACTGTTTTTGGCAGCAGCACAAAGTTGTTTGTTTTGAGTCCAGAGTCGTTGAGCACTCAAGTGCTTGGTTCTTAATGACTACTTCGAACCCTTTTATGTCCCTTGCATCAACTGCTCACTACTCTAGTTTCCCAAAGCACTCCCGCAAGTCACTATAGGTCATAGGTCACTATAGCAACTCTTGAAGCCACGCTCAAGTGGTCACTATACCAACTCTTGAAGCCACGCTCAAGTGGTCACTATACCAACTCTTGAAGCCACGCTCAAGTGGTCACTATACCAACTCTTGAAGACACGCTCAAGTGGTCACTATACCAACTCTTGAAGCCACGCTCAAGTGGTCACTATACCAACTCTTGAAGCCACGCTCAAGTGGTCACTATAGCAACTCTTGAAGCCACGCTCAAGTGGTCACTAAAGCAACCTTTGAAGCCACGCTCAAGTGGTCACTATAGCAACCCTTGAAGCCACGCTCAAGTGGTCACTATTGCAACCCTTGAAGCCACGCTCAAGTGGTCACTATACCAACTCTTGAAGCCACGCTCAAGTGGTCACTATTCAACCCTTGAAGCCACGCTCAAGTGGTCACTATTGCAACCCTGGAAGCCACGCTCAAGTGGTCACTATACCAACCCTTGAAGCCACACTCAAGTGGTCACTTCGGCCAACACAGCAGAGGAAAGAGCCACGAAAGAGATCATCGGGAGGAACGTTACCCCAAGTGACGTCAGCCAAAAGATAAAACTAACAATATATTATAAGAGAAGGAAAACTGCCAACCTGTTAATGAACAATTCTCCCGACACCAAGAAAACGTCTTGAGAGAGACCAACGTTGTCTACGCCTTCACGTGCCCACTTGGGGACTGTCAGCCCCCATGAACTTAGTATATAGGCAAGACAACAACGTCTCTCTAGGTGTTCAACAATGGACAAACATCAGGGCTCCATCAAGGAACATATTATCGCCACACACAACGAGACGATCACCAGGGATATTGTGACCAGCAACACAGAAATAATTTATAGATACAATGACAATAGAAGATTAGACATTAGTGAAGCGCTGCCTATCAAGAAATCTAGACCAGCAATCAATAACCAGCTGATACACAGTTACACTCTACCCACTTCAAGACCCCGAGCCAATGCAGAAGCTGGACCAAATGACCCTGCAACAGGAACGGCAGCAACCAGAAGAACATAAACTGCCAATATGTCACACTTTTAATTTATTCTCCCATTATATAGGACCCCATTAATACCCCATGTATGTCATTCATCCATATCACCTACCACCTCACCATTAGAGGATATAATCAGGAGCTACCACAGAAGAATTACGACTCACATCTTCACAGATGGATCAGTTGATCAAGAAAGAGGTTCTGCTGGGGCAGCAGTTTACACTAACAACCATGAAGCTTACTGGAGCATGAATAGTGGGTGCTCAACATTGCAAACAGAATAATATGCCCTAAAGGAGGCCATAAACTATACAATTGAGAATAATTTACATGATGTCCTCATTCATACCGACTCTAAATCTTCGCTCCAGGCATTGTTATCCAGTCAGCACAGAGATAATATACAACTCCTCACAGAAATCCAACATGTAGGAAAAGATGCCCATAATTTAGGGCTGTCAATCACTCTAAATTGGATACCAAGTCACAATGGCATAGATGGTAATGACAAGGCAGACCCACTAACAAAAACTGCCACTGCTCTACCTGTTGTACAGGTTCAAATACCTCCAAGTTTTTCACAGATTAAGGAGCAAATCAAGAAGAAAATACTCCCAACTATCAAAAGTCGCCACAGAGCCAAAGTATCGGACGGAAGATCCATTTAGATATGGTATAAACAAGCCACTGGGTATTACTCTTTCAAGCATGACAAAAAGATATCCAGAGACATTGAGATAAATCTAAAAATGTCTTTTTTAACTATATATATATATATATATATATATATATATATATATATATATATATATTAGTATATTTTGGCAGCAGTCTTTCTTGTAAACATATGTTGTTAAATATGACCGAAAAAGTAAGATTAATAATTCTAACACGCATTTTCTCTTTCTTATGTTTCTTTTTACTGTCGATGGTAATTGAAAAATCAATTCTCCAAAATTCATTGTTATTTCTAGTCTGACGCGACGCTTGAACGCGTTTCGTAATAACTTATTACAATTCAAAGTCTAGTTTACACACACACAACTGTAACCTGAAAACACTTAAACAGAGTTTTACTTAATGCTAACATTGAACAGTTTGTCTTATATACTAGCATTTGGGTGAGGTGATAAGTTGCAACAGTTTTGGATGAGGTGAACAAACTTTTGATCAACACAAGACAGAACACGGTGCAATGGGTATAAATTGAATAAATGAGAGGGAAGAATGGAAGTAACTGCAAAGGGCCTATTGGCCCATACGTCCTCTTGATGCTTTTATATTGGTGCGGAGTCTTGAAGTGGGTAGAATATAGTTGTGCATTAATTGGCTGTTGATTGCTGGTGTTGACTTTTTGATGTGTAGTGCCTCGCAGATGTCAAGCCGACTGCTTTCTCTGTATCTTTCCCAGATTTTTTTTTGCAGGGATATTTCTGTGCGGGCCCTAAGCCTCTGGCTGGCCCACTAAGTGTTGCTTGTTTCTGTTTTACTTGAGCGGAATTTGAGTATTTATGACTCGTATGGTCGCTTCAGTAACATTTTGCCTTTCCCAGTTGAATGACATTGCCAGGCGAATTGGGTTTATACCATTAGGGAGGACAGGGGCATAAAAGAAGGTGAAGAGTACATCGAAAAGGAAGAATAGGGCATAAATGGGGAAGGAAGAATGGAGCATCAATGGGGGAAGGAAGAATAGGGCATAAATGGGGGAAGGATAGAGGACGTAAATACGCACGAAGCAAATACGAAGGTTAATAAGATACGCTGGAGGCTGAGTATCCCTGGAGTGTTAGTGGTGGCAGGACCTGGAGTGTTAGTGGTGGCTGGACCTCAAGTGTTAGTGGTGGCAGGACCTGGATTGTTAGTGGTGGCAGGACCTGGAGTGTTAGTGGTGGCTGGACCTGGAGTGTTAGTGGTGGCTGGACCTGGAGTGTTAGTGGTGGCAGGACCTGGAGTGTTAGTGGTGGCTGGACCTGGAGTGTTAGTGGTGGCAGGACCTGGAGTGTTAGTGGTGGCAGGACCTGGAGTGTTAGTGGTGGCAGGACCTGGAGTGTTAGTGGTGGCTGGACCTGGAGTGTTAGTGGTGGCTGGACCTGGAGTGTTAGTGGTGGCTGGACCTGGAGTGTTAGTGGTGGCTGGACCTGGAGTGTTAGTGGTGGCAGGACCTGGAGTGTTAGTGGTGGCAGGACCTGGAGTGTTAGTGGTGGCAGGACCTGGAGTGTTAGTGGTGGCAGGACCTGGAGTGTTAGTGGTGGCAGGACCTGGAGTGTTAGTGGTGGCAGGACCTGGAGTGTTAGTGGTGGCAGGACCTGGAGTGTTAGTGGTGGCAGGACCTGGAGTGTTAGTGGTGGCTGGACCTGGAGTGTTAGTGGTGGCAGGACCTGGAGTGTTAGTGGTGGCTGGACCTGGAGTGTTAGTGGTGGCTGGACCTGGAGTGTTAGTGGTGGCTGGACCTGGAGTGTTAGTGGTGGCAGGACCTGGAGTGTTAGTGGTGGCAGGACCTGGAGTGTTAGTGGTGGCAGGACCTGGAGTGTTAGTGGTGGCTGGACCTGGAGTGTTAGTGGTGGCAGGACCTGGAGTGTTAGTGGTGGCAGGACCTGGAGTGTTAGTGGTGGCAGGACCTGGAGTGTTAGTGGTGGCTGGACCTGGAGTGTTAGTGGTGGCTGGACCTGGAGTGTTAGTGGTGGCAGGACCTGGAGTGTTAGTGGTGGCAGGACCTGGAGTGTTAGTGGTGGCAGGACCTGGAGTGTTAGTGGTGGCAGGACCTGGAGTGTTAGTGGTGGCAGGACCTGGAGTGTTAGTGGTGGCAGGACCTGGAGTGTTAGTGGTGGCAGGACCTGGAGTGTTAGTGGTGGCAGGACCTGGAGTGTTAGTGGTGGCAGGACCTGGAGTGTTAGTGGTGGCAGGACCTGGAGTGTTAGTGGTGGCAGGACCTGGAGTGTTAGTGGTGGCAGGACCTGGAGTGTTAGTTGTGGCAGGACCTGGAGTGTTAGTGGTGGCAGGACCTCGAGTGTTAGTGGTGGCAGGACCTGGAGTGTTAGTGGTGGCAGGACCTGGAGTGTTAGTGGTGGCAGGACCTGGAGTGTTAGTGGTGGCAGGAAACTTGGCTTCGGCTCACATCTCCTCGAGCGTGTGAAGAGTGTAGAGGCGGTCAGCAAGAGATGTGTGTAGAGGCGGTCAGTAAGAGATGTGTGTAGAGGCGGTCAGTAAGGGATGTGTGTAGAGGCGGTCAGCAAGAGATGTGTGTAGAGGCGGTCAGTAAGAGATGTGTGTAGAGGCGGTCAGTAAGGGATGTGTGTAGAGGCGGTCAGTAAGAGATGTGTGTAGAGGCGGTCAGTAAGGGATGTGTGTAGAGGCGGTCAGTAAGGGGTGTGTGTAGAGGCGGTCAGTAAGGGATGTGTGTAGAGGCGGTCAGTAAGGGGTGTGTGTAGAGGCGGTCAGTAAGGATGTGTGTAGAGGCGGTCAGTAAGGGATGTGTGTAGAGGCGGTCAGTAAGGGATGTGTGTAGAGGCGGTCAGTAAGGGATGTGTGTAGAGGCGGTCAGTAAGGGATGTGTGTAGAGGCGGTCAGCAAGAGATGTGTGTAGAGGCGGTCAGTAAGAGATGTGTGTAGAGGCGGTCAGTAAGGGATGTGTGTAGAGGCGGTCAGTAAGAGATGTGTGTAGAGGCGGTCAGTAAGGGATGTGTGTAGAGGCGGTCAGTAAGGGATGTGTGTAGAGGCGGTCAGTAAGGGATGTGTGTAGAGGCGGTCAGTAAGGATGTGTGTAGAGGCGGTCAGCAAGAGATGTGTGTAGAGGCGGTCAGTAAGGGATGTGTGTAGAGGCGGTCAGTAAGGGATGTGTGTAGAGGCGGTCAGCAAGATGTGTGTAGAGGCGGTCAGTAAGGGATGTGTGTAGAGGCGGTCAGTAAGGGATGTGTGTAGAGGCGGTCAGTAAGGGATGTGTGTAGAGGCGGTCAGTAAGGGATGTGTGTAGAGGCGGTCAGTAAGGGATGTGTGTAGAGGCGGTCAGTAAGGGATGTGTGTAGAGGCGGTCAGTAAGGGATGTGTGTAGAGGCGGTCAGTAAGGGATGTGTGTAGAGGCGGTCAGTAAGGGATGTGTGTAGAGGCGGTCAGTAAGGATGTGTGTAGAGGCGGTCAGTAAGGATGTGTGTAGAGGCGGTCAGTAAGGGATGTGTGTAGAGGCGGTCAGTAAGGGATGTGTGTAGAGGCGGTCAGTAAGGGATGTGTGTAGAGGCGGTCAGTAAGGGATGTGTGTAGAGGCGGTCAGTAAGAGATGTGTGTAGAGGCGGTCAGTAAGGGATGTGTGTAGAGGCGGTCAGTAAGGGATGTGTGTAGAGGCGGTCAGTAAGGATGTGTGTAGAGGCGGTCAGTAAGGGATGTGTGTAGAGGCGGTCAGCAAGGGATGTGTGTAGAGGCGGTCAGTAAGGGATGTGTGTAGAGGCGGTCAGTAAGGGATGTGTGTAGAGGCGGTCAGTAAGGGATGTGTGTAGAGGCGGTCAGTAAGGGATGTGTGTAGAGGCGGTCAGTAAGGGATGTGGGTAGAGGCGGTCAGTAAGGGATGTGTGTAGAGGCGGTCAGTAAGGGATGTGTGTAGAGGCGGTCAGCAAGAGATGTGTGTAGAGGCGGTCAGCAAGAGATGTGTGTAGAGGCGGTCAGCAAGAGATGTGTGTAGAGGCGGTCAGCAAGAGATGTGTGTAGAGGCGGTCAGCAAGAGATGTGTGTAGAGGCGGTCAGTAAGGGATGTGTGTAGAGGCGGTCAGTAAGGGATGTGTGTAGAGGCGGTCAGTAAGGGATGTGTGTAGAGGCGGTCAGTAAGAGATGTGTGTAGAGGCGGTCAGTAAGGG
The DNA here is from genome assembly GCA_020271785.1 of Procambarus virginalis. Classification (NCBI taxonomy): domain Eukaryota; kingdom Metazoa; phylum Arthropoda; class Malacostraca; order Decapoda; family Cambaridae; genus Procambarus; species Procambarus virginalis. The sequence goes on from WNGS01165523.1 coordinate 1,777,336, forward strand.
ATGTGTGTAGAGGCGGTCAGTAAGAGATGTGTGTAGAGGCGGTCAGTAAGGGATGTGTGTAGAGGCGGTCAGCAAGAGATGTGTGTAGAGGCGGTCAGTAAGGGATGGTGTAGAGGCGGTCAGTAAGGGATGTGTGTAGAGGCGGTCAGCAAGGGATGTGGTAGAGGCGGTCAGTAAGAGATGTGTAGAGGCGGTCAGTAAGAGATGTGTGTAGAGGCGGTCAGTAAGGGATGTGGTAGAGGCGGTCAGTAAGGGATGTGTGTAGAGGCGGTCAGCAAGAGATGTGGTAGAGGCGGTCAGCAAGGGATGGTGTAGAGGCGGTCAGCAAGAGATGTGGGTAGTGTAGAGGCGGTCAGCAAGAGATGTGTGTAGAGGCGGTCAGTAAGAGATGTGTGTAGAGGCGGTCAGTAAGGGTGTGTAGAGGCGGTCAGCAAGAGATGTGTGTAGAGGCGGTCAGCAAGAGATGTGTGTAGAGGCGGTCAGCAAGAGATGTGTGTAGAGGCGGTCAGCAAGAGATGTGTGTAGAGGCGGTCAGCAAGAGATGTGTGTAGAGGCGGTCAGCAAGGAATGTGTGTAGAGGCGGTCAGCAAGGGATGTGTGTAGAGGCGGTCAGTAAGGGATGTGTGTAGAGGCGGTCAGTAAGGGATGTGTGTAGAGGCGGTCAGTAAGGGATGTGTGTAGAGGCGGTCAGTAAGGGATGTGTGTAGAGGCGGTCAGTAAGGGATGTGTGTAGAGGCGGTCAGTAAGGGATGTGTGTAGAGGCGGTCAGTAAGGGTTGTGTGTAGAGGCGGTCAGCAAAAGATGTGGGTAGAGGCGGTCAGCAAGAGATGTGTGTAGAGGCGGTCAGTAAGGGATGTGTGTAGAGGCGGTCAGTAAGAGATGTGTGTAGAGGCGGTCAGTAAGAGATGTGTGTAGAGGCGGTCAGTAAGGGATGTGTGTAGAGGCGGTCAGTAAGAGATGTGTGTAGAGGCGGTCAGTAAGGGATGTGTGTAGAGGCGGTCAGTAAGGGATGTGTGTAGAGGCGGTCAGTAAGGGATGTGTGTAGAGGCGGTCAGTAAGGGATGTGTGTAGAGTCGGTCAGTAAGGGATGTGTGTAGAGGCGGTCAGTAAGAGATGTGTGTAGAGGCGGTCAGTAAGGGATGTGTGTAGAGGCGGTCAGTAAGGGATGTGTGTAGAGGCGGTCAGTAAGGGATGAAGACCGTAAACAGTGCAGGTTTGACACGTCTCTAGTTGTACGTGCATCTCGTGGTCTCTCTTGACACCTGTCTGTCACGGTCATGTCCTCTGATTGGTCTGTCAAGCGTTTTGGGAGAGTGGGGGTGGTCATGTTCTAATTAGTTGTACTATGTTACTGACAGCTCCCTCAGAGTATCTGATCTGATACCTTGATATCAAGTCATGTTTGGCAGCGGGATGTCCCTGGTGGAGCATCCTCCTTGTTGAGGTGCACCTCGTGCACACACCTGTGACTGGCTGTGATGTGCACACACCTGTGACTGGCTGTGATGTGCACACACCTGTGACTGCTGTGATGTGCACACACCTGTGACTGGCTGTGATGTGCACACACCTGTAACTGGCTGTGATGTGCACTTTCTGATGTGATCATCCACCGTGTTCCCTTTACGTCTGCAATTGGTTATGACTGCATGTGTACTTTGATCTTGGATATTTTGATTCCATGTGAATGTTGAGACAATTAACCAATCTACACATTAGTGGGTCCATTGTTCTCTTGTTTCAACCGTGTTATTGTCACAGTCTTTGGAATGCTTTTATCCTTCGAGCTAATTTGTGTTCAACGGAGGTGTCCTGACTGTCAGACACACGTCGCTCATTCATTGTGAATAGGTTTCAATTAACTGTGGATAGGTCTTTGTACTGTACATCGTGCTGTGACTGGTTGTTGGTCTATTCATCTACCCTTCCATATATCCATCTATCCACTGTTGCAAAAGCTTTAAATGAAGCTATATATCGTTTATATATCCTTTCATATTCTTCACATCAAATTGACATGCCTTGCCAAAAAAAAATCTGAAAACGATAAGCTACTGAACTAAGACAATATAATGGATCAGTTAACCATTCGTCCCCCCCCCCCAATCTCTCCTAACTTATTCATTCTCTCTTCTCTCCGCTCTCAAGCGTCCCTTATGCTGCACACCTCTCGGTCACAGAACACGACCCATACATTTCCCTTTCCCCTTTCATGAGGGCCGAGGCATCAGTTTTCAACCACCTGGAACCATAAAAATTAAGCCTCAAATCTTCCCGTGTCCTGTGTGTTTACAACAGGGTAGAGTGAAGTAGTTTCCATAAGGGGCAAAGTCCACTGCTTTCGGAAGGCCTTGACAGTCCAGACCACCAAGCAGAGTGTGGGAAAGTTCCATCCCTGCTGGTTGGGCAGTCCTGATTTGGCCGCAAGAGGCTGGGCGGGCCTAGGAGATGGCCAACGGTACTGTGGCTGGTTAGGGGGACCGAACAGGGTCCAGGCCTAATCTGCCATTGACAGGTTAGGTAGTCCTAGTTCAGTTTGTTTGGGTGTAAATCTAGGAAGGTGGCGCCTCTGAGGACATGGAGCCGAGACTCCACTTTGGTGGATGCGGCAGGAGGGACAGTTGGTGTGAGCGTGCACAGTACTCAGTGGGGATGGGTGATCAGGAGGGACAGTTGGTGTGAGCGTGCACAGTACTCAGAGTGATGGGTAATCAGCCGGGAAGCCACAACATCAGCTGATGATTGCAGTTAAGGTAAATGTCTGTTTTGAACTCCTGCCATTTAGTAGATTGTATCAACGTTGCCTCTTAGCAATTGGATGGTTATTTTATCCTTGGATTATTAGATCTTCACGGATAAATAAATTATCTTTAAATTGTATCGTGGTATGTAAGTATATTTTCCTTGATTAACTCAGAGACATAAATCTTGAATTAATTTGGACAACACTTATAATCTTCTGAGCATATAATAAGTATGTATACCCCTCTGTAATTAATAAAGGTAAAGGCTAAGTTCATTCTTATTCATCTAAAGTGATTATCAAAGGTTAAGTTCTTGCAGTTATCTGCTCAAGTGTTTCGTCTCCTCAAGGGTCACTTAGTCTAATAAGCCCCCGTTGATTGAGGATTGGTGGCAGCTTTAACTTGTAATTATCTGAGCCTATATAAGTACTCTTCCCTTTATTTCCACCAAAAATTCTCTTAAAACTGCGGGTCCTCTCACCTCCCCCATGATGAGGCAATTCGCTGCCAGGGTAACCTCCTGAGCTTGTGTGATGTGTATAGACAAATCTTAACGATTGTGGGAAAAAGCCTAAAGTTACACCATCAAATATCCAGTGAATCTAATAAATTTCATTACAATGGTAACAGCGGTGTTCACTAACTAGAGGGTGCCATCTATATACATCTTTACTCACCGTTAAAATGGCATCATTACAATGGTAGCAGCATTGTTATGGTTTAGAGAAATGAAAATAGAAAATAGTACGTGTTAACATCAAGAAAAATGCTAGTAGGAAGTGTACAGAAAAAGTGTCCAGTCAAATAGTCTTAAAAAAGGTCTAAGCATCACCATATAGAAAATAGAGAGCTGTGTTAGTAGAACATTAGCGCTCTTAGTTGAATAAGTGAACACACACCTGTACTGCAGTGCGCTCTGATTCACACCTCTACTACAGTGCCCTCTGATAGGAAAGGTCTGTGATTGTTGGATTAGTAAATGAAATTTACACTTGAATATGTGTGTGTCTCGTTTTAAGGAACTTGCTGATAACTTTGGGAGAACATGACCACAGGTCATGAGAGGAACACGAGGCATTGGTTCCACTTAGTGTTCCTTGCTGAGTTTTTGAAGATTTCAGGAATTTGGACTTTGATGTGTTAAGTAGTTTTAGAAGGAGCACACTTTGGTGGAGGAAAAATCCTGTAATTTCATATTTGATTTTGCTAGGTTAGGGACATTTTTCATTTAGCTATGTCATGTTAGATAAGGATGTTTTTGTTATTTTCCAGATGCGTTGAGGAAGACTTGCTGGGCTGCTGAGACATTGACCGTCAGGATTAATATAGTTAAACTGTGACACTATTTTCTTAGTTGAGTGTAATTAAATATGTTCATTGATATGTATTCCTTGATATTATGTGCATTCTTGTCATTCATTTAGCTAGATTAGATAATTTTGTCTCGGTGTGGAGGGAAGATTCATGGCAATGGTGCAATTTGTATATTATTCTTGTGGTTCTTAGGGTGCAGATTTAATACTTAATGACTTACCCAATCGGAGTGGGATTGGGTGGTTATAAATAGGAGCTGCCTCGTATGGGCCAATAGGCCTTCTGCAGTTACCTTTGTTCTTATGTTCTTATACTTAATGACTTAAAACAAGTCACAGGAGCTGCAGCCATACGTAAGAATCTCCAAAATTTGACTTCAGTCTTCCTTTCGTCTCATTAGATAACCTTCCAAGTTTGCTGGCTCTATGACCAGCCCTGCGGATTTTCTACCAACACTCAAGTTATTATACAAGAAAGATCCATCCAACCATTTAGATTTTGCCAGCCGAGACACAAGATAAATTTTGCGTTCAGTCAGCTATAAGAAGCAACAACAGCCTCCTCGTTACTTAGTGTCTCGGAAGCTAACAGTGATGGGCGCCAAGATGTTGCTCATCATGTTCTCAATCTCGACGTTCTTATACAAGGAAGTTTTGCTTCTTGATCATTGTTCTACTCGTTACCTGCGACACAAAGGGAGGTACTGGACGTGGTAACAGTGTGTATTGTAGTAGTCAACTCCAGTGCCAGTTGTAGTGGAGGCAGCACCCTGTGACACTGAACCACTGGGAGGTGTGGTGGAGGCAGCACCCTGTGACACTGAACCACTGGGAGGTGTGGTGAGGCAGCACCCTGTGACACTGAACCACTGGGAGGTGTGGTGGAGGCAGCACCCTGTGACACTGAACCACTGGGAGGTGTGGTGGAGGCAGCACCCTGTGACACTGAACCACTGGGAGGTGTGGTGGAGGCAGCACCCTGCGACACTGAACCACTGGGAGGTGTGGTGGAGGCAGCACCCTGTGACACTGAACCACCGAGGCTGAGGTCTTACAGTGTTTCAGTTGCATTAATTACCATGGTGATATTTTATCTGGACCTGTATTTTGTATAACATCCAGCCCAAATATTGGTTTCTTTACTTCATCTGGTTTCATTTTAGTTTCGTTTTGTCTTTTCAAGGAGAGTGTACGTTTTGTTGAGGCTCTTAACTCCAGTTGCTCCCTTTTGTAGAGTCTTATCACCTGATCGTTCAGACATTAGGTGAAAAATTAAATTAGGTGAAGGGAGCACGAGGCTGAACCCAAGGTACCCTATGTGAGGTGAAATCCTGAAAGAGTCAATTATAGTGAAAGATCTTGTGGTTGGTATCACACCGAACCTATCCCAGGTTCGGTGTAATATCATTGGCCAACATAAGAACTGCCTTTAGAAACTTGCGTAAGGAATCATTCAGAACTTTGTATATCACTTATGTCAGACCAATCCTGGAGTATGCAGCTCCAGCGTTGTGTCTATACCTAGTTAGACACAAGACAATGTTAAGAGAAGATTCCGAGGTATGCTACCAGACTTGTCCCAAAACTGAAAGGTATGAGTTACTAGGAAAGGCTACGGGAGCTAAGCCTTACGTACCTGGAAGCCAGAAGAATCAGGGTAGACCTGATTGCCGTTGCAACCTGCTCTCGCACAAGACAAAACATATATGACTTATTGCTTATAGTCACTATTTTACTTATAAATAAGTACATATGTGACATTCCAAGCCACATTTTTTTTCAAGGCACTAACTTTTTCTCTGTTTTATTAAACAATAGAGATTTTTATACAAAATTTGACAATATCTTGAGTTACTTTACAATTTATTTAAATATTTTAGTTTTGTTTTAATATTTTTATAAAACTGTAATATCAAAATAGGTATAGGTTCAATACTAATTGTAATATCTTAACATACTAAGAAAGTTAGGCTAGGTTGTGGGTTTTCTATTCAGTTTTTCAAGGTAAACTCAAATATTCACAATAAATTAGTATGTCACATATGCTCATATTCATAAGCAAGATATTGACGATTAGCAAGTGCGAGAACGGGTTGCATTACCACCTACAAAATTGTCCGACGAATTGACGGTGGAAAAAGACAAACTGTTTAGAATGAGTGGAATACAAACATCGATATACAGGTGGGTACCAAGTACCCAAATGACCTATAGAGACATTAAACATATTTTTTTCAGTGTCGGAGTAGTTAACAAATGGAATGCAACAAAAGAAATTTCAAATGGCAGTGACGTGGTGGAAGCTGACTCCATACACGGTTTCAAATGTAGATATGATAGAGCCCAGTAGGCTCAGGAACCTGTACACCAGTTGATTGACAGTGTGAGGCGGGACCAAAGAGCCGAAGCTCAACCCCCGCAAGCACAGCTAGGCGAGTAAACATGTGCTCTGTTGCTACGGTGCAGGTCACGTGCTCCTTGGCTGTCGTGTGTGGGGGAGGAGCGGGACGGCAGGAGCACCAAGAGGAAGGCAGCACAGGTGGTACAGGACCCTCTGCGTGTTGGTTCATTAATATGCAGAAGGCGAAGCTGGGCTCCCGGCCTCCACTCGCACACAAAATGACACAATGTTCTCCTGACCTCTTTATAACCAGCCCGAGTAACACTTACTAGTTCCCCCCGAGCTCTGGCACAGTTGATGATAGTGGAGGAGACTGCGAGCATTAGAACGGTGATGGATGTTTGTACTGTCGCAATTCTTTATTCACCTAATTGTGCGCACGAAGGAGTGTACCACAGTTTCACAACCTCGCAGTACTAGTTAGCTTCATATCATGTGAGTTGGTCAGGAAATTTGGATAAACCGTATTTATGCTTCTGATGTGGAGCATAAATGGGCTCGGTCCAGTCCAATCATCTGGGCTGGACGGTAGAGCGACGGTCTTGCTTCGTGCAGGTTTGAGTTCAATCCCTCCCCGACCGTCCAAGTGCTTGGGCCCACCGTCCCATCCCAAATCTTTATCCTGACCCCTAATTCCCAGTGCTATATAATCGTAATGGCTTGGCGCTTTCCCCCTGATAATTCCCTCCCTCCTGATGTGGTCATTGCACACTCCTCTCGTCGATGTTATTATACACGTCTTCCTTACTACCCGCTCTCTCTTATTACATAAATAGTTTGACAAATTATTTACATTTTCAGTATTATGAAGGAAAGAATAACATTGAAGTAATCTGAGTTAGACAAAAGTATGATATCTAGTTCATGAGAGACTGAAGAGAATACTGTGGACGACTTAATGGACAATATCTTAATGTTACTTAGTAGTCTTAAAATGTTGTTACTTAATTACCTAAGGTGAACATGAATAGCGTCTTCAGGCTATACCCTCGACTTTGGTACACTTGTTACAACCACCAACTTTTCTGTTGACAAGCAGTGCGGCCGCTGGACACCACAACTAGCAATAGCAGAGCGTAAACGGCTCAATACCATCTGCTCTAAGTGAATACATTTCACCCTCACGTTAAACAGATGAATCCAGCTTCACCAGATTTTGCTTATCAAAATTTTTATATAAATTCAACCTCATCTTTATGAATATAAATGAGAAACCTTTAATATAAATGAGGAAAATCATCGGAAGCTCTTAAGTGACTCGAACCCTTAACTAACGAACTGCCAGCCGAAACCTCTACCACTGTACCACCTTGACGTGTTAAAAGATATACAACCTGGAACTCTTCTGGATCGACAGGAAGTCTGGAGGCCTCTCCTGAAGCCATTCAAAGTTTTACATAAAATCCTCAGACACCAATAACACTAACATCAATAACATGACCAAGTTGACCTATTTGAAAGAGCAGCAATTTAGGAAGAGGCCTCGTCTGTGATACTGATTTTGAGTCTCGCACACGACTGGTATGACATTGCGGTTAAGCTATTGAAAGACAATTTATCTAACCCATTAGTGCTTGCCGCTAACCTAACATAATAATTTTAAAGACTTTCTGCCACCAAGTAAGAATGCAGACTCCTTGTAAAGTTTCAGGTTGGAGGTTCAGGCATTGTAAGTTCCCTCATCACAGTCACAAAAATACCACCACTATTTAATGGAGAGGCTATTAAATTTAATCATATTGCGGTAATTCCAGTGATGTTCTAACAACAGTGTGCTAACATCTTAAGAATGACTTTCTTAAGGAAAGGATTTTCTTACAATGAGGGAAATGACCGATGGTCTAAAATCAGCCATTAATCTCATGTGGACTTTTGATTAGATAAAACCACATGAAAACTCCAGTCAGATCAGCCCAGACAAAATTAAACAAACTAAAAAACTAAAGCTTAATAATAAGCCTAAGGTTCCACAAACCAAAAATAAGGAAGATAGCATAGGTGCCAACCAGACACCTTGGTCTACACCTATTACTCCGTCAGCACCCACGGAGCCTGAGTCTTATGGTCATGATGCAGGCTACCAGCTCAACTGGTCGCTAACAGCAATTGCAACAGTGAGCGAGATATTTGCGAGCTCATGACACCAGCGTGAGAGATTTAAATGCAATCATGGTAATCATCACATTGCACTGGGCTATGGGGCGCCTCCACCAGGCAAAGCCGCAAAACCGAAAATTATCAATCTACAACTGTGAAGTACAGCGCATTTATATTGATAAATATAAATATGCTTTTAATATACTTTCAGATTATCACAAATGTCTAGATACCTATCCATGTGGTTTGAAGGGGCAGTTCGTTGCTCAGAGCAATAGATGTACTCTGAGGACTGGCACGATGTAGAAAGTAATAGTGCAAGGGGTCTCTCTGCCGAATTCCCTCTGCTGAGATGAGTTTGTGCATAAGTAAAGGGAAGAATGCTTGCGCAATGTTCTTCGACTGCTTTGAGAACTGCTTACTTTTTGAGGAGTTGAAGGTGTTTCCGACATCTAATTTTACTACTGACTTGTCTTCGGTGAGAGAAGTGGTATTGGCTCGTGCAGCATATGCTGCTGCTTCACTGCCTTGGGGGATCCCGAACCCCAGCTGGTTGGGTTGCAGCATGGTGCCTGATGCCATTCGAATACTTCTGACAGTAGCCTTTGTAACTAGTCGGTGAAGGGTTATACCAACGGCAATGAGTCTAATCCCTCCATTAATTTTTTTCAGGCCACATAGAAATGTACCAATGAAAAACAGTTTGATTTAGACAGGAATGAAACCAGCGAGGCAGTTAAACGTTGCGATTCCTGACAGGAGCGACTCTGCAACTGGGCCAAGAACTGGATTTACCATTCCCATGACACGTTGATGTTTTACCCATGTGTAGCGTCCTGAGGGGCCCGGAGTGAGTGAGACCAGAGCACGTTCCTCACTGCCTCCTTCCTGATACATGCGATACTTGATGAATGGGTTACAGATAAGATGGGATGTTAGTGATAGTGAGTTATGCTGACAAAATCACTCTGATGAGGCAAGAGCCATTTTTAGTTGGGAAGGAAAGGAATTATCAGGGAAAGCGCCAAGCCATTACAACAATTTAGCACTTGGAAGGGATCAGGATAAGGATAAGGGAAGGGATGGGGGTAAAGGAATGGTGTCTCACCCACAGTTGGAATGTTAGCAACAATCTGCACTAACAACAAATGTTAGTGCAGGAATATTGAGGGCAAAAATAACTTCTTTGACTTATGCTGGAGGTCCCCGGGTTTTCTTGCCTCTAATGCAAAAACTCAGTCACTCAGCTTCCTTCCCACACACACAAGCCAGTCACACTTTCATCATAATATTCAAAAACAGGTCAATGAAATCCCTGAATAATGTGCACCATTATTAAAGTTACGTAAGTATTTACCTTAAAAAAAAATCCCAGTCCGGCGTGTGCTCCGTTAATGAGAATAGTCCGAGCAGCTCACGCGCCGGTAACACTCACCTCGCACACTTCAGTCCCTGAGAGGTGAGGGCCGCGTGTTGAAGGTAGTCAGGGGCCGGACGGGGCGGTGAGGGCCGCGTGTTGAAGGTAGTCAGGGGCCGGACGGGGCGGTGAGGGCCGCGTGTTTAAGGTAGTCAGGGGCCGGACGGGGCGGTGAGGGCCGCGTGTTGAAGGTAGCCAGGGGCCGGACGGGGTGGTGAGGGCCGCCTGCTGAAGGTAGTCAGGGGCCGGACGGGGCGGTGAGGGCCGCGTGCTGAAGGTAGTCAGGGGCCGGACGGGGCGGTGAGGGCCGCCTGCTGAAGGTAGTCAGGGGCCTGACGGGGCGGTGAGGGCCGCCTGCTGAAGGTAGTCAGGGGCCGGACGGGGCGGTGAGGGCCGCCTGCTGAAGGTAGTCAGGGGCCGGACGGGGCGGTGAGGGCCGCCTGCTGAAGGTAGTCAGGGGCCGGACGCGGCGTTGAGGGCCGCCTGCTGAAGGTAGTCAGGGGCCGGACGGGGCGGTGAGGGCCGCCTGCTGAAGGTAGTCAGGGGCCGGACGGGGCGGTGAGGGCCGCGTGTTGAAGGTAGTCAGGGGCCGGACGGGGCGGTGAGGGCCGCCTGCTGAAGGTAGCCAGGGGCCGGACGGGGCGGTGAGGGCCGCCTGCTGAAGGTAGCCAGGGGCCGGACGGGGCGGTGAGGGCCGCCTGCTGAAGGTAGCCAGGGGCCGGACGGGGCGGTGAGGGCCGCGTGTTGAAGGTAGCCAGGGGCCGGACGGGGCGGTGAGGGCCGCGTGTTGAAGGTAGCCAGGGGCCGGACGGGGCGGTCAGCGGGGTCAGCTGAGCCACACGATGGCTGACCATCATTGTAGGAACCCCTGAACTTTCCAATGAAAGGTCTTGCCGGGTAATTTGCTGTGATAACCTTACTGCCGGACTGTAATTGACTCATACTTCGGCAAATTCATACTAAAGTTTATTGTTTTGAGCGGAGATAGCAGAGCCAGATAGGGGTAAAGATGGGGATGGAGGAAGCACCACTTGTATGGAGGAAGCACCACTGGTATGGAGGAAGCACCACTGGTATGGAGGAAGCACCACTGGTATGGAGGAAGCACCACTGGTATGGAGGAAGCACCACTGGTATGGAGGAAGCACCACTGGTATGGAGGAAGCACCACTGGTATGGAGGAAGCACCACTGGTATGGAGGAAGCACCACTGGTATGGAGGAAGCACCACTGGTATGGAGGAAGCACCACTGGTATGGAGGAAGCACCACTGGTATGGAGGAAGCACCACTGGTATGGAGGAAGCACCACTGGTATGGAGGAAGCACCACTGGTATGGAGGAAGCACCACTGGTATGGAGGAAGCACCACTGGTATGGAGGAAGCACCACTGGTATGGAGGAAGCACCACTGGTATGGAGGAAGCACCACTGGTATAGAGGAAGCACCACTGGTATAGAGGAAGCACCACTGGTATGGAGGAAGCACCACTGGTATAGAGGAAGCACCACTGGTATGGAGGAAGCACCACTGGTATAGAGGAAGCACCACTGGTATGGAGGAAGCACCACTGGTATGGAGGAAGCACCACTGGTATGGAGGAAGCACCACTGGTATGGAGGAAGCACCACTGGTATAGAGGAGGCACCACTGGTATGGAGGAAGCACCACTAGTATGAAAGAGGCCATAACCCTCGGCACTGTATATAAGAGAAGTTATCAGTGTGTGTGTAAGACAGGCGAGAACTAATGCCTGCTGGTCAACATTGTACAAGAACTACAGTCGCCGAATGTGGTTGAATGTTCAGTGTGTCACTACACCAAGTGATGCCAAACACCTCTCTAACCCTGCCCTTGGTGGACGGAAGAAAATGAATACCGTGAATAATGGTAAGAAATGTAAATGTTTGGTCACGTCTGTGGTAAAATAAAAAAGCAGGCTGGAGGAGGCCTCTGTCTCAATAGTCGCCCGAATTGGTTTATTGTCCACTTATATGAAGCTAGAGCTGCAGTAGTTTTCTCTAGTAAATAGAAAAAGTATTTAATTAAGAAAAATGACTCTACTATTAACCAAGTGCAGAGCGGACTGTTATACACCCTACAGTAAATAACTGTGTGTGTGTGTGTGTGTGTGTGTGTGTGTGTGTGTGTGTGTGTGTGTGTGTGTGTGTGTGTGTGTACTCACCTATTTGTACTCACCTATTTGTGCTTGCGGTGGTTGAGCTCTGGATCTTTGGTCCGCCTCTCAACTGTCAATCAACTGGTGTACAGATTCCTGAGCCTACTGGGCTCTATCATATCTACATTTGAAACTGTGTATGGAGTCAGCCTCCACCACATCACTGCCTATTGCATTCCATCCGATAACTACTCTGACACTGAAAGTTCCTTCTAACGTCTCTGTGGCTCATTTGGGTACTCGGTTTCCACCTGTGTCCCCTTGTTCGCATCCCACCAGTGTTGAATAGTTTATCCTTGTTTACCCGGTCGATTCCTCTGAGGATTTTGTACGTTGTGTGTGTGTGTGTGTGTGTGTGTGTGTGTGTGTGTGTGTGTGTGTGTGTGTGTGTGTGTGTGTGTGTGTGTGTGTGTGTGTGTGTGAGAGAGAGACAGACAGAGAGAGAGACCGTCAATCACACAAGCTCAGTTGATTGATTTTTGAGAGGCCGGACCAAAGAGCTAAAGCTCAATGAAGGAAGCAAACACAACTAGGTGAGTACACATGTTGGTGCCCCTGGGGTGTGTGGTGGGTGTCACGTGTCATATAAGGTGTCGGATATACTCCGTGGGCCAAGTTGAATTATTTGTTGTTGTTAACAGACTACAATAAACGGCGTTTAATGCAGCTATCGTAGACTATACAAAGGTTACATAGTGTGAGTCACAGCCGTTAGTCATACAGGGCTGTATTAAGATCATGAAGTAAAAAACACAGGTAGATGAAGTAATTGCAAAACTGCAGGTACCTCATACTGGCTGGTCAGAAGGGTCTTGTGACTGGACATTTAATAATATAGTGTGAGCGATCATGACCCAGTTCCTGCTCACAGAGTATGCACTTGGACTGCTCAGGTTGGGGGAGATTTATCACATCCAACCACCTGCCACAGGTGACACAAACCCAACCTGATCCCGGCGCATTGGCTCATTATCGACATCGTCGATCTAACGACACTGCGACACTATCCGGCGCTAATGTCGCATTGTCTCTAAAGGTTCCATACTGCGCATATATAGAGATATCAGAACTAAACAAATCATAACTTTTCCCAGTAGTGGTTTCAGGCCTTTGAGAGTATAATTTATCTCCTATCAGACCCCATTGTTTGAGCAATATAGTCTTAAGAATAGAGATTAGGATACATAAGTATTGTTCAACTTCGTGTTTTGTTGCATGCAAATTTTGCAGCCGTCTTTGTCATAATGACGAGTTATTTTTGTGCAAGCACGTTTTTCCTACTTGCTATTATAAGGCTCTGTCGATCTTGCAGAAGTTTTCAAGTGCTCCAAGAGCAGAATTTGAATTACAGAAAATTACTACTGCTAAATTATTAAAGATTACGCGACTTTATAATGGCCCAGAAAGGACCGAAACGTCGTCGCTTCTCCATCTTCTAAGTTGTGGTTTGGTAATCATAAAATTACTACTGGAATCCCAGCATACAATCTTTTTGACCATGTCGTGGCCTAGTCGTCTAAGGTCTCTATTTGTGTAAAGTTTGGCTAGTAGTTTAACCTGCAAGTGAGTCTGTGGATAAGTATATGTGTATAACTTGCAGGATGCTGGAGTGCTCCCAGCTGACGATCGGACCGAGCCCTCGGTGTCGAGATGTTGCCAGCAAGTAACACAAAGCTCACCAATAGTACCTATCCTGTTTCTCATATATGTAAATTACCGGGCGGTGTCCCAGTACCTGTCTCTCCCTTTCCTGCTCTTCTCCTCTCTCCTACTCTTCTCCCATTTCCCTTCTTTGTACCCCCACTCCCTCTTCTCCGACTCTGCAGATCACCCTTTCCCTACCTCTCCACTCTTTCTCTGAACAGGCAATACAATAACCAGCTAAAAACTGTTTAAAAACTCAGGATAACCCATTATTTCAGACATACAGAAGTCGCAATAGGACCCGACTCGTCCATGACATTCCCCTACCATCCAAGCGTCATCCTGAAAAGTTGGGCGAGGTTAGCTCCAAGCCTCAGATCTCCGACCCTTGACAAACAGAAGTTTAATTTTTTGATAAAGATGACCTATCAGAAGGCAGAGACTCTTTCCACTAAATGTTTGCTAATAGTTCCCTGGAGAACTGAAGGAATGGTACAAAATAATAACTGTTAGGGTTTAACTCATGTATATGTAGAATAATTAAACTAAGTGCAGGGAGCAGGAGGCGGGGTACTTGGTGCTACACCAGGAATTTTATTCAAGAACTGAATTTTGAGAAAGATTTGGGGATTGATATCACACCGAAGCCCACGTGAATAGGATAGCATCAGGGACATATGTTAGACTGTCCAACATAGGAACTAACTTTAAAAATTAGTACAAGTAATTATTCAGAACCTTATATACCACATATGTTACACGATTCCTGAAGTCTGCAGCGTCAGCGAGGAATCATTATCTAGTCAAGTACAAGGCGAAGTTAACGGAAGTTCAGAGGTATACCTCTAGACTAGTGTGGAAATGACAGGTATGAGTTAAATGGAAAGACTACTGGAAATAAACCTCTTCACTGGAAGATAAAAAGAGTTAGGGAAGATATAATTACCACCTATAAAATTATGAAGGGAATTGACAGGGTAGATAGAGATATTATTTAACACAGGTGGTGCTCGCTTAAGGGGCCACAGGTGGTGCTCGCTCAAGGGGCCACAGGTGGTGCTCGCTCAAGGGGGCACAGGTGGTGCTCGCTCAAGGGGGCACAGGTGGTGCTCGCTCAAGGGGGCACAGGTGGTGCTCGCTCAAGGGGGCACAGGTGGTGCTCGCTCAAGGGGCCACAGGTAGTGCTCGCTCAAGGGGGCACAGGTGGTGCTCGCTTAAGGGGCCACAGGTGGTGCTCGCTCAAGGGGGCACAGATGGTGCTCGCTTAAGGGGCCACAGGTGGTGCTCGCTCAAGGGGCCACAGGTGGTGCTCGCTCAAGGGGGCACAGGTGGTGCTCGCTCAAGGGGCCACAGGTGGTGCTCGCTCAAGGGGGCACAGGTGGTGCTCGCTCAAGGGGCCACAGGTGGTGCTCGCTCAAGGGGCCACAGGTGGTGCTCGCTCAAGGGGGCACAGATGGTGCTCGCTCAAGGGGGCACAGATGGTGCTCGCTCAAGGGGCCACAGGTGGTGCTCGCTCAAGGGGGCACAGGTGGTGCTCGCTCAAGGGGGCACAGGTGGTGCTCGCTCAAGGGGCCACAGGTAGTGCTCGCTCAAGGGGCCACAGGTGGTGCTCGCTCAAGGGGGCACAGGTGGTGCTCGCTCAAGGGGCCACAGGTGGTGCTCGCTCAAGGGGCCACAGGTGGTGCTCGCTGAGTACCCAAATGAGCCACAGACACCTCCAACACTGAACAAATTCTTAATAAATGGAATGCACTAAGAAATGGTGAAGTGGAGCCTAACTCTATAGACGATTTCATATGTAGATATGATAAGAGCTCAATAGGCTCAGGAACCTGCTCCAGGAGGGACCTGCCAGCCTCACCAGGCTCCAGGAGGGGACCTGCCATCCTCACCAGGCTCCAGGAGGGGACCTGCCAGCCTCACCAGGCTCCAGGAGGGGACCTGCCATCCTCATCAGGCTCCAGGAGGGGATCTGCCATCCTCACCAGGCTCCAGGAGGGACCTGCCATCTTCACCAGGCTCCAGGAAGGGACCTGCCATCCTCACCAGGCTCCAGGAGGGGACCTGCCATCCTCACCAGGCTCCAGGAGGGACCTGCCATCCTCACCAGGCTCCAGGAGGGACCTGCCATCCTCACCAGGCTCCATGAGGGGACCTGTAATCCTCACCAGGCTCCAGGAGGGGACCTGCCATCCTCACCAGGCTCCAGGAGGGGACCTGCCATCCTCACCAGGCTCCAGGAGGGGACCTGCCATCCTCACCAGGCTCCAGGAGGGGACCTGCCATCCTCACCAGGCTCCAGGAGGGGACCTGCCATCTTCACCAGGCTCCAGGAGGGGATCTGCCATCCTCACCAGGCTCCAGGAGGGACCTGCCATCCTCACCAGGCTCCAGGAGGGGACCTGCCATCCTCACCAGGCTCCAGGAGGGGACCTGCCATCCTCACCAGGCTCCAAGAGGGGGCCTGCCATCCTCACCAGGCTCCAGGAGGGGACCTGCCATCCTCACCAGGCTCCAGGAGGGGACCTACCAGCCTCACCAGGCTCCAGGAGGGACCTGCCATCCTCACCAGGCGCCAGGAAGGGACCTGCCATCCTCACCAGGCTCCTGGAAGGGACCTGCCAGCCTCACCAGGCTCCTGGAAGGGACCTGCCAGCCTCACCAGGCTCCAGGAGGGACCTGCCATCCTCACCAGGCTCCTGGAAGGGACCTGCCAGCCTCACCAGGCTCCTGGAAGGGACCTGCCAGCCTCACCAGGCTCCAGGAGGGACCTGCCATCCTCACCAGGCTCCTGGAAGGGACCTGCCAGCCTCACCAGGCTCCTGGAAGGGACCTGCCAGCCTCACCAGGCTCCAGGAGGGGACCTGCCAGCCTCACCAGGCTCCTGGAGGGACCTGCCATCCTCACCAGGCGCCAGGAAGGGACCTTCCATCCTCACCAGGCTCCTGGAAGGGACCTGCCAGCCTCACCAGGCTCCTGGAAGGGACCTGCCAGCCTCACCAGGCTCCTGGAAGGGACCTGCCNCCGCGTGTTGAAGGTAGTCAGGGGCCGGACGGGGCGGTGAGGGCCGCGTGTTGAAGGTAGTCAGGGCCGGACGGGGCGGTGAGGGCCGCGTGTTTAAGGTAGTCAGGGGCCGGACGGCGGTGAGGGCCGCGTGTTGAAGGTAGCCAGGGGCCGGACGGGGTGGTGAGGCCGCCTGCTGAGGTAGTCAGGGCCGGACGGGGCGGTGAGGGCCGCGTGCTGAAGGTAGTCAGGGCCGGACGGGGCGGTGAGGGCCGCTGCTGAAGGTAGCCAGGGGCCGGACGGGGCGGTGAGGGCCGCCTGCTGAAGGTAGCCAGGGGCCGGACGGCGGCGTTGAGGGCCGCCTGCTGAAGGTAGTCAGGGGCTGACGGGGCGGTGAGGGCCGCCTGCTGAAGGTAGTCAGGGGCCGGACGGGGCGGTGAGGGCCGCCTGCTGAAGGTAGTCAGGGGCCGGACGGGGCGGTGAGGGCCGCGGTTGAAGGTAGTCAGGGGCCGGACGGGGCGTGAGGGCGCCTGCTGAAGGTAGCCAGGGGCCGGACGGGGCGGTGAGGGCCGCCTGCTGAAGGTAGCCAGGGGCCGGACGGGGCGGTGAGGGCCGCCTGCTGAAGGTAGCCAGGGGCCGGACGGGGCGGTGAGGGCCGCGTGTTGAAGGTAGCCAGGGGCCGGACGGGGCGGTGAGGGCCGCGTGTTGAAGGTAGCCAGGGGCCGGACGGGGCGGTCAGCGGGGTCAGCTGAGCCACACGATGGCTGACCATCATTGTAGGAACCCTGAACTTCCAATGAAAGGTCTTGCCGGGTAATTTGCTGTGATAACCTTACTGCCGGACTGTAATTGACTCATACTTCGGCAAATTCATACTAAAGTTTATTGTTTTGAGCGGAGATAGCAGAGCCAGATAGGGGTAAAGATGGGATGGAGGAAGCACCACTTGTATGGAGGAAGCACCACTGGTATGGAGGAGCACCACTGGTATGGAGGAAGCACCACTGGTATGGAGGAAGCACCACTGGTATGGAGGAAGCACCACTGGTATGGAGGAAGCACCACTGGTATGGAGGAAGCACCACTGGTATGGAGGAAGCACCACTGGTATGGAGGAAGCACCACTGGTATGGAGGAAGCACCACTGGTATGGAGGAAGCACCACTGGTATAGAGGAAGCACCACTGGTATGGAGGAAGCACCACTGGTATGGAGGAAGCACCACTGGTATGGAGGAAGCACCACTTGTATGGAGGAAGCACCACTGATATGGAGGAAGCACCACTGGTATGGAGGAAGCACCACTGGTATAGAGGAAGCACCACTGGTATGGAGGAAGCACCACTGGTATGGAGGAAGCACCACTGGTATGGAGGAAGCACCACTGGTATAGAGGAAGCACCACTGGTATAGAGGAAGCACCACTGGTATAGAGGAAGCACCACTGGTATAGAGGAAGCACCACTGGTATGGAGGAAGCACCACTGGTATAGAGGAAGCACCACTGGTATAGAGGAAGCACCACTGGTATAGAGGAAGCACCACTGGTATGGAGGAAGCACCACTGGTATGAAAGAGGCCATAACCCTCGGCACTGTATATAAGAGAAGTGATCACTGTGTGTAAGACAGGCGAGAACTAATGCCTGCTGGTCAACATTGTACAAGAACTACAGTCGCCGAATGTGGTTGAATGTTCAGTGTGTCACTACACCAAGTGATGCCAAACACCTCTCTAACCCTGCCCTTGGTGGACGGAAGAAAATGAATACCGTGAATAATGGTAAGAAATGTAAATGTTTGGTCACGTCTGTGGTAAAATAAAAAAGCAGGCTGGAGGAGGCCTCTGTCTCAATAGTCGCCCGAATTGGTTTATTGTCCACTTATATGAAGCTAGAGCTGCAGTAGTTTTCTCTAGTAAATAGAAAAAGTATTTAATTAAGAAAAATGACTCTACTATTAACCAAGTGCAGAGCGGACTGTTATACACCCTACAGTAAATAACTGTGTGTGTGTGGTGTGTGTGTGTGTGTGTGTGTGTGTGTGTGTGTGTGTGTGTGTGTGTGTACTCACCTATTTGTACTCACCTATTTGTGCTTGCGGTGGTTGAGCTCTGGATCTTTGGTCCGCCTCTCAACTGTCAATCAAATGGTGTACAGATTCCTGAGCCTACTGGGCTCTATCATATCTACATTTGAAACTGTGTATGGAGTCAGCCTCCACCACATCACTGCCTATTGCATTCCATCCGATAACTACTCTGACACTGAAAGTTCCTTCTAACGTCTCTGTGGCTCATTTGGGTACTCGGTTTCCACCTGTGTCCCCTTGTTCGCATCCCACCAGTGTTGAATAGTTTATCCTTGTTTACCCGGTCGATTCCTCTGAGGATTTTGTACGTTGTGTGTGTGTGTGTGTGTGTGTGTGTGTGTGTGTGTGTGTGTGTGTGTGTGTGTGTGTGTGTGTGTGTGTGTGTGTGTGTGTGAGAGAGAGACAGACAGAGAGAGAGACCGTCAATCACACAAGCTCAGTTGATTGATTTTTGAGAGGCCGGACCAAAGAGCTAAAGCTCAATGAAGGAAGCAAACACAACTAGGTGAGTACACATGTTGGTGCCCCTGGGGTGTGTGGTGGGTGTCACGTGTCATATAAGGTGTCGGATATACTCCGTGGGCCAAGTTGAATTATTTGTTGTTGTTAACAGACTACAATAAACGGCGTTTAATGCAGCTATCGTAGACTATACAAAGGTTACATAGTGTGAGTCACAGCCGTTAGTCATACAGGGCTGTATTAAGATCATGAAGTAAAAAACACAGGTAGATGAAGTAATTGCAAAACTGCAGGTACCTCATACTGGCTGGTCAGAAGGGTCTTGTGACTGGACATTTAATAATATAGTGTGAGCGATCATGACCCAGTTCCTGCTCACAGAGTAGGCACTTGGACTGCTCAGGTTGGGGGAGATTTATCACATCCAACCACCTGCCACAGGTGACACAAACCCAACCTGATCCCGGCGCATTGGCTCATTATCGACATCGTCGATCTAACGACACTGCGACACTATCCGGCGCTAATGTCGCATTGTCTCTAAAGGTTCCATACTGCGCATATATAGAGATATCAGAACTAAACAAATCATAACTTTTCCCAGTAGTGGTTTCAGGCCTTTGAGAGTATAATTTATCTCCTATCAGACCCCATTGTTTGAGCAATATAGTCTTAAGAATAGAGATTAGGATACATAAGTATTGTTCAACTTCGTGTTTTGTTGCATGCAAATTTTGCAGCCGTCTTTGTCATAATGACGAGTTATTTTTGTGCAAGCACGTTTTTCCTACTTGCTATTATAAGGCTCTGTCGATCTTGCAGAAGTTTTCAAGTGCTCCAAGAGCAGAATTTGAATTACAGAAAATTACTACTGCTAAATTATTAAAGATTACGCGACTTTATAATGGCCCAGAAAGGACCGAAACGTCGTCGCTTCTCCATCTTCTAAGTTGTGGTTTGGTAATCATAAAATTACTACTGGAATCCCAGCATACAATCTTTTTGACCATGTCGTGGCCTAGTCGTCTAAGGTCTCTATTTGTGTAAAGTTTGGCTAGTAGTTTAACCTGCAAGTGAGTCTGTGGATAAGTATATGTGTATAACTTGCAGGATGCTGGAGTGCTCCCAGCTGACGATCGGACCGAGCCCTCGGTGTCGAGATGTTGCCAGCAAGTAACACAAAGCTCACCAATAGTACCTATCCTGTTTCTCATATATGTAAATTACCGGGCGGTGTCCCAGTACCTGTCTCTCCCTTTCCTGCTCTTCTCCTCTCTCCTACTCTTCTCCCATTTCCCTTCTTTGTACCCCCACTCCCTCTTCTCCGACTCTGCAGATCACCCTTTCCCTACCTCTCCACTCTTTCTCTGAACAGGCAATACAATAACCAGCTAAAAACTGTTTAAAAACTCAGGATAACCCATTATTTCAGACATACAGAAGTCGCAATAGGACCCGACTCGTCCATGACATTCCCCTACCATCCAAGCGTCATCCTGAAAAGTTGGGCGAGGTTAGCTCCAAGCCTCAGATCTCCGACCCTTGACAAACAGAAGTTTAATTTTTTGATAAAGATGACCTATCAGAAGGCAGAGACTCGTTCCACTAAATGTTTGCTAATAGTTCCCTGGAGAACTGAAGGAATGGTACAAAATAATAACTGTTAGGGTTTAACTCATGTATATGTAGAATAATTAAACTAAGTGCAGGGAGCAGGAGGCGGGGTACTTGGTGCTACACCAGGAATTTATTCAAGAACTGAATTTTGAGAAAGATTTGGGGATTGATATCACACCGAAGCCCACGTGAATAGGATAGCATCAGGGACATATGTTAGACTGTCCAACATAGGAACTAACTTTAAAAATTAGTACAAGTAATTATTCAGAACCTTATATACCACATATGTTACACGATTCCTGAAGTCTGCAGCGTCAGCGAGGAATCATTATCTAGTCAAGTACAAGGCGAAGTTAACGGAAGTTCAGAGGTATACCTCTAGACTAGTGTGGAAATGACAGGTATGAGTTAAATGGAAAGACTACTGGAAATAAACCTCTTCACTGGAAGATAAAAAGAGTTAGGGAAGATATAATACCACCTATAAAATTATGAAGGGAATTGACAGGGTAGATAGAGATATTATTTAACACAGGTGGTGCTCGCTCAAGGGGCCACAGGTGGTGCTCGCTCAAGGGGCCACAGGTGGTGCTCGCTCAAGGGGGCACAGGTGGTGCTCGCTCAAGGGGCCACAGGTGGTGCTCGCTCAAGGGGGCACAGGTGGTGCTCGCTCAAGGGGCCACAGGTGGTGCTCGCTCAAGGGGGCACAGGTGGTGCTCGCTCAAGGGGGCACAGGTGGTGCTCGCTCAAGGGGCCACAGGTAGTGCTCGCTCAAGGGGGCACAGGTGGTGCTCGCTTAAGGGGCCACAGGTGGTGCTCGCTCAAGGGGGCACAGATGGTGCTCGCTTAAGGGGCCACAGGTGGTGCTCGCTCAAGGGGCCACAGGTGGTGCTCGCTCAAGGGGGCACAGGTGGTGCTCGCTCAAGGGGCCACAGGTGGTGCTCGCTCAAGGGGCACAGGTGGTGCTCGCTCAAGGGGGCACAGGTGGTGCTCGCTCAAGGGGGCACAGGTGGTGCTCGCTCAAGGGGGCACAGGTGGTGCTCGCTCAAGGGGGCACAGGTGGTGCTCGCTCAAGGGGCCACAGGTGGTGCTCGCTCAAGGGGGCACAGTGGTGCTCGCTCAAGGGGCCACAGGTGGTGCTCGCTCAAGGGGGCACAGGTGGTGCTCGCTCAAGGGGCACAGGTGGTGCTCGCTCAAGGGGCACAGGTGGTGCTCGCTCAAGGGGCCACAGGTGGTGCTCGCTCAAGGGGGCACAGGTGGTGCTCGCTCAAGGGGGCCACAGGTGGTGCTCGCTCAAGGGGGGCACAGGTGGTGCTCGCTCAAGGGGGCACAGGTGGTGCTCGCTCAAGGGGCCACAGGTGGTGCTCGCTCAAGGGGGCACAGGTGGTGCTCGCTCAAGGGGGACAGGTGGTGCTCGCTCAAGGGGGCACAGGTGGTGCTCGCTCAAGGGGCCACAGGTGGTGCTCGCTCAAGGGGCCACAGGTGGTGCTCGCTCAAGGGGCCACAGGTGGTGCTCGCTCAAGGGGCCACAGGTGGTGCTCGCTCAAGGGGCCACAGGTGGTGCTCGCTCAAGGGGCCACAGGTGGTGCTCGCTGAGTACCAAATGAGCCACAGACACCTCCAACACTGAACAAATTCTTAATAAATGGAATGCACTAAGAAATGGTGAAGTGGAGCCTAACTCTATAGACGATTTCATATGTAGATATGATAAGAGCTCAATAGGCTCAGGAACCTGCTCCAGGAGGGACCTGCCAGCCTCACCAGGCTCCAGGAGGGGACCTGCCATCCTCACCAGGCTCCAGGAGGGGACCTGCCAGCCTCACCAGGCTCCAGGAGGGGACCTGCCATCCTCATCAGGCTCCAGGAGGGGATCTGCCATCCTCACCAGGCTCCAGGAGGGACCTGCCATCTTCACCAGGCTCCAGGAAGGGACCTGCCATCCTCACCAGGCTCCAGGAGGGGACCTGCCATCCTCACCAGGCTCCAGGAGGGACCTGCCATCCTCACCAGGCTCCAGGAGGGACCTGCCATCCTCACCAGGCTCCATGAGGGGACCTGTAATCCTCACCAGGCTCCAGGAGGGGACCTGCCATCCTCACCAGGCTCCAGGAGGGGACCTGCCATCCTCACCAGGCTCCAGGAGGGGACCTGCCATCCTCACCAGGCTCCAGGAGGGGACCTGCCATCCTCACCAGGCTCCAGGAGGGGACCTGCCATCTTCACCAGGCTCCAGGAAGGGACCTGCCAGCCTCACCAGGCTCCTGGAAGGGACCTGCCAGCCTCACCAGGCTCCAGGAGGGACCTGCCATCCTCACCAGGCTCCTGAAGGGACCTGCCAGCCTCACCAGGCTCCAGGAGGGACCTGCCATCCTCACCAGGCTCCTGGAAGGGACCTGCCAGCCTCACCAGGCTCCTGGAAGGGACCTGCCAGCCTCACCAGGCTCCTGGAAGGGACCTGCCAGCCTCACCAGGCTCCTGGAAGGGACCTGCCAGCCTCACCAGGCTCCTGGAAGGGACCTGCCAGCCTCACCAGGCTCCAGGAGGGGACCTGCCAGCCTCACCAGGCTCCAGGAGGGACCTGCCATCCTCACCAGGCGCCAGGAAGGGACCTTCCATCCTCACCAGGCTCCTGGAAGGGACCTGCCAGCCTCACCAGGCTCCTGGAAGGGACCTGCCAGCCTCACCAGGCTCCTGGAAGGGACCTGCCAGCCTCACCAGGCTCCTGGAAGGGACCTGCCAGCCTCACCAGGCTCCTGGAAGGGACCTGCCAGCCTCACCAGGCTCCTGGAAGGGACCTGCCAGCCTCACCAGGCTCCTGGAAGGGACCTGCCAGCCTCACCAGGCTCCTGGAAGGGACCTGCCAGCCTCACCAGGCTCCAGGAGGGGACCTGCCAAGTTCGCCAGGCTCCTGGAAGGGACCTGCCAGGTTCACCAGGCTCCTGGAAGGGACATGCCAGCCTCACCAGGCTCCTGGAAGGGACATGCCAGCCTCACCAGGCTCCTGGAAGGGACTTGCCAGCCTCACCAGGCTCCGGGAAGGGACTTGTCAGCCTCACCAGGCTCCGGAAAGGAACTTGCCAGCCTCACCAGGCTCCGGGAAGGAACTTGCTAGCCTCACTACCTTTTTTGTCGCGTTCCTGTATTCACGTGAAAGGCAGATGTCTTCCCTGTCCTGGCTCATACACTCTATTGAGGGGCAGCTCCAGCCGGCCAGGAGGAGTCCCAGCCGGCCAGGAGGAGTCCCAGCCCGGCCAGGAGGAGTCCCAGCCCGGCCAGGAGGTGTCCCAGCCCGGCCAGGAGGTGTCCCAACCGGCCAGGAGGAGTCCCAGCCGGCCAGGAGGAGTCCCAGCCGGCCAGGAGGAGTCCCGGCCCGGTCAGGAGGAGTCCCGGCCCGGCCAGGAGGAGTCCCGGCCCGGCCAGGAGGAGTCCCGGCCCGGCCAGGAGGAGTCCCGGCCCGGCCAGGAGGAGTCCCGGCCCGGCCAGGAGGAGTCCCGGCCCGGCCAGGAGGAGTCCCGGCCCGGCCAGGAGGAGTCCCGGCCCGGCCAGGAGGAGTCCCGGCCCGGCCAGGAGGAGTCCCGGCCCGGCCAGGAGGAGTCCCGGCCCGGCCAGGAGGAGTCCCGGCCCGGCCAGGAGGAGTCCCGGCCAGGAGGAGTCCCGGCCAGGAGGAGTCCCGGCCCGGCCAGGAGGAGTCCCGGCCCGGCCAGGAGGAGTCCCGGCCCGGCCAGGAGGAGTCCCGGCCCGGCCAGGAGGAGTCCCGGCCCGGCCAGGAGGAGTCCCGGCCCGGCCAGGAGGAGTCCCGGCCCGGCCAGGAGGAGTCCCGGCCGGCCAGGAGGAGTCCCGGCCCGGCCAGGAGGAGTCCCGGCCCGGCCAGGAGGAGTCCCGGCCCGGCCAGGAGGAGTCCCGGCCCGGCCAGGAGGAGTCCCGGCCCGGCCAGGAGGAGTCCCGGCCCGGCCAGGAGGAGTCCCGGCCCGGCCAGGAGGAGTCCCGGCCCGGCCAGGAGGAGTCCCGGCCCGGCCAGGAGGAGTCCCGGCCCGGCCAGGAGGAGTCCCGGCCCGGCCAGGAGGAGTCCCGGCCCGGCCAGGAGGAGTCCCGCCCGGCCAGGAGGAGTCCCGGCCCGGCCAGGAGGAGTCCCGGCCCGGCCAGGAGGAGTCCCGGCCCGGCCAGGAGGAGTCCCGGCCCGGCCAGGAGGAGTCCCGGCCCGGCCAGGAGGAGTCCCGGCCCGGCCAGGAGGAGTCCCGGCCGGCCAGGAGGAGTCCCGCCCGGCCAGGAGGAGTCCCGGCCCGGCCAGGAGGAGTCCGGCCCGGCCAGGAGGAGTCCCGGCCCGGCCAGGAGGAGTCCCGGCCCGGCCAGGAGGAGTCCCGGCCCGGCCAGGAGGAGTCCCAGCCCGGCCAGGAGGAGTCCCAGCCCGGCCAGGAGGAGTCCCAGCCCGGCCAGGAGGAGTCCCAGCCCGGCCAGGAGGAGTCCCAGCCCGGCCAGGAGGAGTCCCAGCCCGGCCAGGAGGAGTCCCAGCCCGGCCAGGAGGAGTCCCAGCCCGGCCAGGAGGAGTCCCAGCCCGGCCAGGAGGAGTCCCAGCCCGGCCAGGAGGAGTCCCAGCCCGGCCAGGAGGAGTCCCAGCCCGGCCAGGAGGAGTCCCAGCCCGGCCAGGAGGAGTCCCAGCCCGGCCAGGAGGAGTCCCAGCCCGGCCAGGAGGAGTCCCAGCCCGGCCAGGAGGAGTCCCAGCCCGGCCAGGAGGAGTCCCAGCCCGGCCAGGAGGAGTCCCAGCCCGGCCAGGAGGAGTCCCAGCCGGTCAGGGGCAACTCCCGCTGGCCACGAGGGGAGCTCGTCCGGCAAGGGGGGCACTCGCTGGCCAAGGGGGATACTCGCCGGCCAAGGGGGGGGCACTCGCCGCCAAGGGGGGGGGGGCACTCGCCGGCAAAGGGGGGGGGCACTCGCCGCCAAGGGGGGGCCACTCGCCGGCCAATGGGGGGGGGGTATTCGCCGGCAAGGGGGGGCACTCGCCGCCAAGGGGGGGGGTACTCGCCGGCAAGGGGGGGCCACTCGCCGGCAAGGGGGGGCACTCGCCGGCCAAGGGGGGCACTCCCCTGCAAGGGGGGATGTGACGTCACAGGAATGGGCTGGGGCGGCCTCTGTGGTTATTATTAACTGGTGACGAACACCGAAAAAAATATTAATAAAAAAGTACTTGGTTGTGTGTTAACCTTGGGAGGAGGAGGCGAGAGCCGCCGTAGGGCGAAGTATGCGTGTACAAGTCCAGGACTTGCACCACTAAATGGAAGAAATTCTAAGCACTCGAGGGGGAAAACTTGATCTTCGTGTTAAAATAAGTTGAACCACGTCTGCCACACTGACATGCTTCAAGCTTTGGTATTTATAGACTGGTTCCCAGCATAGACTTGAATATTAATTCCTTCACCGACGAAGGCTTAGGTCTCTAACATTATCATTCACTAACATAATCCTTACATGACTCGTCAACACTCATATGATTTATTTAAATGTATTCCCATGAGATATTACTGTTAGATGTGCAGAGTGACCTTGCGTGATGTTCAGAGGTGGATCATTGTCAGTTACTGATGTCCTAGACAGTCGAGGGGTGGATCACTGATGTCCTAGACTGTCGAGGGGTGGATCACTGTCAGTCATTGATGTCCCAGACAGTCGAGGGGTGGATCACTGATGTCCTAGACTGTCGAGGGGTGGATCACTGTCAGTCATTGATGTCCCAGACAGTCGAGGGGTGGATCACTGATGTCCTAGACTGTCGAGGGGTGGATCACTGATGTCCTAGACTGTCGAGGGGTGGATCACTGATGTCCTAGACTGTCGAGGGGTGGATCACTGATGTCCTAGACAGTCGAGGGGTAGATCACTGATGTCCTAGACTGTGGAGGGTGGATCACTGTCAGTCATTGATGTCCCAGACAGTCGAGGGGTGGATCACTGATGTCCCAGACAGTCGAGGGGTGGATCACGGATGTCCCAGACAGTCGAGGGGTGGATCACTGATCTCCCAGACAGTCGAGGGGTGGATCACTGATCTCCCAGACAGTCGAGGGGTGGATCACTGTCAGTTACTGATGTCCCAGACAGTCGAGGGATGGATCACTGCCTGTCATTGATGTCCTAGACTGTCGAGGGGTAGATCACTGCCTGTCATTGATGTCCCAGACTGTCGAGGGTGAATCATTTCCTGTCATTGATGTCCCAGGAAGTCGAGGGGTGGATCAGTGCCTGTCATTGATGTCACAGACAGTCGAGGGATGGATCACTGCCTGTCATTGATGTCCCAGACTGTTGAAGGGTTGATCAATGTCAGTCAGTGGTGTCCCAGACAGTCGAAATGTTTTCTACTGTCTGTACTTTTGTCCAGGTCAATAAACTGTTTATCAGCGGAAATAAGAGCATTCAAAGAAACTTTTATTTAACTCTGAATTCATACGATTATTTACCTCTCCTTATACCGTAGTTATTCATTTATATATATTGCATGATATTTCACATACATGGTACGGATTTCAAACCATAGATATTATCTAATTACTAAAGAGGTTGTTTCAGTACCTTGAACGCAGCAAGGATTTCCGCGCCGAATCGCATTGTTGTTGAATAGAATTGGTCGCTCCTGGGCTGAAGGTTTCCACAATGAGTTTTTCGTCCAAGCCGTTCAAGAAACTATGTTCACGATTACTCAATGAGCCTAATATTTCTGAGCCTATGAAAGTGAAGCTGTAGCACTGGCATTTTTCTGGGTCTCCCTAAATATCGAAACACCGTCCCTTTCAGAGGTGCTATACGACAGACAGGTGTTCGCTGGCGTATATTTATCCTAAATTTAGTTCTCCACTCTGAGAGAACTCTATTAAGCCAAGTAGTTGATGGTAAGTTTTCTTCCTGCTCATTAATCACCCTCGTTGGTTTTTATGTCCAGGGCCCTCGCTAGACTTCCAGTGCACCATTGTATTGTGTCATGGCGTAAATATTACAACTTGCCTCTACTTGGCATAACTCCGCCTCTGCCTGGCACCACCGTGGCACCCCAATTCACATTTGCGTGGGTGCCATTATGTACAATACACACACAACCTGCCTCACAAGGTCTGGTGCCATGATGTACAATACACACACAACCCTGCCTCACAAGGTCTGGTGCCATGATGTACAAGTCATCGCAAATTGAGGAGTCTCTTTCCTATAACTCCAGGAGATACGATTTAAATTTAAATAAGTTACTCTCACATTTATTAATTCCTGTGGGCATTTCCGTGTATCTGATTGGCATTGTCAGGCAGATATATGAACGGAGACCTACGGTATTAGAGAGTATCTAAGTGGCATACTTTGGCAGGCAGAGGTATCTGATCTCTCAAGATCAAGTCTTTACCAATAGAACCAAAACAACTAACGTAAACTATCCAAGGCGTAACTATATTTATACATAACTGTAATGTATAATAAATTTAATTTGTATTTGAGAAATGTAGTTTTTACAGTGTGGTCAAAGTGAAGCATGGGTGGGTACAGCTTGGACGAGCACATCATGCCTCGGGCCAACTTATCAAGCCGCACTCCCCAAGCCGCACTCCCCAAGCCGCACTCCCCAAGCCGCACTCCCCAAGCCGCACTCCCCAAGCCGCACAAATAATTGCAAAGAACCCATACGCCTTACTACTACTAGGCATATCAATACATAAAATTATAATACACAATAATAATATATTTTTGAGAAAGTTGCGTTTTCGACCACATCATACGTTAAAATTTACGAGTGCTTTCGTGTGGTCGGAGCAGCTTCAACAGGGATAACTTTTGTGTGGTCGGAGCAGCTTCAACAGGGATAACTTTCGTGTGGTCGGAGCAGCTTCAACAGGGATAACTTTCGTGTGGTCGGAGCAGCTTCAACAGGGATAACTTTTGTGTGGTCGGAGCAGCTTCAACAGGGATAACTTTTGTGTGGTCGGAGCAGCTTCAACAGGGATAACTTTTGTGTGGTCGGAGCAGCTTCAACAGGGATAACTTTCGTGTGGTCGGAGCAGCTTCAACAGGGATAACTTTCGTGTGGTGAGAGCAGCTTCAACAAAGGTAACTTCATGCTTGGTTGGATAAACAGGGAGTTTAGAGACTTGCATAACGAGGATCTGGCCATTGTTTACCTAAAATATCAGTACTCACTGTTACTAGCAACACCCGCCAGGACCAGGCTCTCATTACACCAGGTGGAGAAGGTGCTCCTACCTGTAGAGTGAGTTCGCGCACCACACACACTTGAGGAACACCTGTAGAGTGAGCTCTTGCACCACACACACTTGAGGAACACCTGTAGAGTGAGCTCTTGCACCACACACACTTGAGGAACACCTGTAGAGTGAGCTCTTGTACCACACACACTTGAGGGCCAGCTGTAGAGTGAGCTCGTGCACCACACACACACACTTGAGGGCCAGCTGTAGAGTGAGCTCGTGCACCACACACACTTGAGGGCCAGCTGTAGAGTGAGCTCTTGCACCACACACACTTGAGGGCCAGTTGTAGAGTGAGCTCTTGCACCACATACACTTGAGGGCCAGCTGTAGAGTGAGCTCTTGCACCACATACACTTGAGGGCCAGCTGTAGAGTGAGCTCTTGCACCACATACACTTGAGGGCCAGCTGTAGAGTGAGCTCTTGCACCACATACACTTGAGGGCCAGCTGTAGAGTGAGCTCTTGCACCACATACACTTGAGGGCCAGCAGTAGAGTGAGCTCTTGCACCACACACACTTGAGGGCCAGCTGTAGAGTGAGCTCTTGCACCACACACACTTGAGTGCCACAATTATACGAAGGAAAACGTAGACGTGACCATGTTTGTAGGAAAGCACAAGTAGCCACTCTCACCATCGCCCTGAGACACGGAGGGACACTCACCATCGCCCTGAGACACGGAGGGACACTCACCATCGCCCTGAGACACGGAGGGACACTCACCATCGCCCTGAGACACGGAGGGACACTCACCATCGCCCTGAGACACGGAGGGACACACTCACCATCGCCCTGAGACACGGAGGGACACACTCACCATCGCCCTGGGACACGGAGGGACACACTCACCATCGCCCTGAGACACGGAGGGACACACTCACCATCGCCCTGAGACACGGAGGGACACACTCACCATCGCCCTGAGACACGGAGGGACACACTCACCATCGCCCTGAGACACGGAGGGACACACTCACCATCGCCCTGAGACACGGAGGGACACACTCACCATCGCCCTGAGACACGGAGGGACACACTCACCATCGCCCTGAGACACGGAGGGACACACTCACCATCGCCCTGAGACACGGAGGGACACACTCACCATCGCCCTGAGACACGGAGGGACACTCACCATCGCCCTGGGACACGGAGGGACACTCACCATCGCCCTGGGACACGGAGGGACACTCACCATCGCCCTGGGACACGGAGGACACACTCACCATCGCCCTGGGACACGGAGGAACACACTCACCATCGCCCTGGGACACGGAGGAACACACTCACCATCGCCCTGAGACACGGAGGGACACTCACCATCGCCCTGGGACACGGAGGAACACACTCACCATCGCCCTGGGACACGGAGGGACACACTCACCATCGCCCTGGGACACGGAGGGACACACTCACCATCGCCCTGGGACACGGAGGGACACACTCACCATCGCCCTGGGACACGGAGGGACACTCACCATCGCCCTGGGACACGGAGGGACACACTCACCATCGCCCTGGGACACGGAGGGACACACTCACCATCGCCCTGGGACACGGAGGGACACACTCACCATCGCCCTGGGACACGGAGGGACACACTCACCATCGCCCTGGGACACGGAGGAACACACTCACCATCGCCCTGGGACACGGAGGGACACACTCACCATCGCCCTGGGACACGGAGGGACACACTCACCATCGCCCTGAGACACGGAGGGACACACTCACCATCGCCCTGGGACACGGAGGAACACACTCACCATCGCCCTGGGACACGGAGGGACACACTCACCATCGCCCTGGGACACGGAGGGACACACTCACCATCGCCCTGAGACACGGAGGGACACACTCACCATCGCCCTGGGACACGGAGGGACACACTCACCATCGCCCTGGGACACGGAGGGACACACTCACCTGGGAAGAGAAAGATTCGTTAGCACGGCTGCACGTGTGAGACACGGAGGCTTGTGGACTGGCACGACGCAGACAATATATTCCAGAACACGCACGTGTCAGATGTTACTGCTGTGTGACATGTGTCAAATGTTACTGCTGTGTGACACGTGTCAAATGTTACTGCTGTGTGACATGTGTCAAATGTTACTGCTGTGTGACACGTGTCAAATGTTACTGCTGTGTGACACGTGTCAGATGCTTATTGACATTGCCCTGCCCCACACTAGCGCTGGGCACCCCCACACTAGCGCTGGGCACCCCCACACTAGCGCTGGGCACCTCCACACTAGCGCTGGGCAACCCCACACTAGCGCTGGGCACCCCCACACTAGCGCTGGGCACCCCCACACTAGCGCTGTGCACCCCCACACTAGCGCTGGGCAACCCACACTAGCGCTGGGCAACCCCACACTAGCGCTGTGCACCCCCACACTAGCGCTGGGCAACCCCACACTAGCGCTGGGCAACCCCACACTAGCGCTGGGCACCTCCACACTAGCGCTGGGCAACCCCACACTAGCGCTGGGCAACCCCACACTAGCGCTGGGCAACCCCACACTAGCGCTGGGCAACCCCACACTAGCGCTGGGCAACCCCACACTAGCGCTGGGCAACCCCACACTACCGCTGGGCAACCCCACACTAGCGCTGGGCAACCCCACACTAGCGCTGGGCAACCCCACACTAGCGCTGGGCAACCCCACACTAGCGCTGGGCAACCCCACACTAGCGCTGGGCAACCCCACACTAGCGCTGGGCAACCCCACACTAGCGCTGGGCAACCCCACACTAGCGCTGGGCAACCCCACACTAGCGCTGGGCACCCCACACTAGCGCTGGGCAACCCCACACTAGCGCTGGGCAACCCCACACTAGCGCTGGGCAACCCCACACTAGCGCTGGGCAACCCCACACTAGCGCTGGGCAACCCCACACTAGCGCTGGGCAACCCCACACTAGCGCTGGGCAACCCCACACTAGCGCTGGGCACCCCGAAACCAGGCAATTGCTTTTGTGTAAGAATGGGCCGCTTCTTACCTCCGTGTAAGAATGGGCCGCTTCTTACCTCCGTGTAAGAATGGGCCGCTTCTTACCTCCGTGTAAGAATGGGCCGCTTCTTACCTCCGTGTAAGAATGGGCCGCTTCTTACCTCCGTGTAAGAATGGGCCGCTTCTTACCTCCGTGTAAGAATGGGCCGCTTCTTACCTCCGTGTAAGAATGGGCCGCTTCTTACCTCCGTGTAAGAATGGGCCGCTTCTTACCTCCGTGTAAGAATGGGCCGCTTCTTACCTCCGTGTAAGATGGGGCCGCTGCTTACCTCCGTGTAAGAAGGTGCAACTCCATGCTCCATTTCGTGGCCTCGTTGTTTTATCTAGATGAGACTACGTGACTATTAACGAAAGTCTGTTATTAGTGTTAAATTTGCATTCATATTTGGTTTGTTCTTCAGGGCAGCCAGTGTCGCTGCTCAGACCTCTTCCATTGTGATGAGGTGTGAGGGTGACGTGACAACCAGTGATCCTATAGAATTAAGCAAAGCAACGGGAGATTTGCGTCAATATTTCAAGAAACCTGGTTTCCTTGATTACATATTTAGAGGTACAGATACGATCTTATCTATATAATAAATATGGAAATGTTCGTTTGTTCAAAATCGCTAATCTCCGAAATTTCTTTACCAATTGCTTTGAAATTTTCACATAACGTTCCATTCGCATCCAAGCGATTATTATACATAATATATAGATGTCACGTCTGCGATGGGGATGGCAATCGTTCTTCACCGATTGCTTTAAAATTTTGACACAACTTTGCATTCGAATAGACGCGTCTTTTTATATACCTACTATATAGATGTCAGCCTTGTGACAGGTAAAAACCTGCGTTTTTTGAAAAACAGTGCCATCTGTTGCATATAATAGCAACATGCACGCAATACTGAATATGTCACGAATTGCATTTCAATGTGTCCGATTGCATTGATAAATTTTATTTTCATAGATTTCGATTTACTTTATTTTTATTGAATTATTTTGTGTGACATTGTGTTGGAATTGAGCTGTGTTGTTTTCCATACCGTTCATATCGTAAGTATAAGTATAGTGCCACACCTGTGACAGGTAAGACTATGCTTCTCTTGAAAAACAGCGCCATCTGTTGCATGTAGGAGCAACACACATGCTGCACTAAATATGTTACAATTTCATTTCAATGTTTCTGATAGCATTGATGAATTGAATTTTCATAGATTTTTATTTATTTTTATTTATTATTGTG
>WNGS01165523.1:1831546-1843621 GCA_020271785.1 Procambarus virginalis
GTAAACAGCGGCTCGGAAAGCTCCTCTTTGCATTCTTTAAGCACCCTGGCAAACACTTCATCCGGCCCTGGGATTTGTTTGGTTTTAGTTTTACTATTTGGTTATATTACATCCTCCCTGGTAACTGCCTAAAACTAGTCAACCTGTCCTCGTCCCCACCCACATATATTTGTTCGGCTGATGGCATATTGTTAAGTTCTTCTTTAGTAAATAGATATAAAATATGTATTAAAATTGCTACTTATCTCCTCGTCATTATCCATTATTTGACCTGTCTCAGTTTTTAATGGACCTATCCTTTCCCTAGTCTTAGTTCGATATAACTGAAAAAAACTTTAGGATTTGTTTTCCCTTGCCCTGCTATGCGAACTTCGTAGTTTCTTTTTGCTTTCCTTATCTCTTTAACATTTCTAACCAGTTGTATGAATTTCTGTTCTAAACTAACTTCCCCATTCTTAATCCTTTTGTACCACGCTCTTTTTTACCTATAAGGTTCTTCAGATCCTTTGTTATCCACTTTGGATCATTAGTATTCGAGCTATTCAATTCATATGGTATACTACGTTCTTGGGCTTTGCTTAGAATATTTATATATAGGTTATATTTTGAATCCACGTCGAAATCCCCTTTTCCGTCACCTGTCGCTGGGTTCAGGTCTAGCCCACACCCCATCCCCAAGACATTCCAATCTATTTGACAAGAAAAGTGCAATGGAGATTGACGAAACTATTTTTAGATATGTATGGTAGATACCAACCAATTAAACGGACTACTCTATGTAAAGGTAAGAAAAACGGTGGAATAGGAATACTGAATGTGTACCATAATTCATTGGCAATCTTATGTGTTACCTTTTTAGAAAGGAGATAATGCAGAGGAATAGTGTAAATGCGCTAGGACATTACTATTGTAAATTACGTGTTAGCTACTTGATACATATGCCAGAGTATACTGACCTTGCCTTTATTTCACCTCACTTTTATTCTTGTGCAATTGATGTTCTCAGGCGGATTTGTACTATTGAAGGTTTTTTAGTGATGAACAGTAAACAAGTGTATAATGTTATGCTGCCAAATATAGTTCCTAGAGTAGAGGAGGCATATCCACTCTTTAGCTGGCAAGTAATATGGGCGAACCTTCATGTTAAATTTATTGCCCCAAAACAACGTGAGCTATTGTATCGCTATATTCATGAGACCCTTCCTACTAATGATAGGTTGTTGATGTTGGGCATTAAGGACAACAATAGGTGTGACCAATGTACCGAAATTGAAAATTATATGCATATATTTTATTTCTTTGAGCAGAAAGTTGTTCTTGTAAACTGGATTCGAGACACTCTTAAAGCTTTATGTGGACTAAGTATTAGAGTGGAGTTAATGAGGTTTTTAATGTTTCATATTGACATAAAATGCAAGAAAATTAAGAATTCAATAATTGTTACTTTCTAATTACATTTTTTGTTTGGATAGGCAGGCAGGAAGGTTACTCAGTAGATAAAATATTGAAGTTCTTGCGAGGCAGGATCAAGTATAACATTTGGGGTTTAAGGCTCATGCTCGGTGATGATAGGGAAAATTTGTTTACTGAGAATTATATAAAGTATATATATATATATATATATATATATATATATATATATATATATATATATATATATATATATATGTGTGTGTGTGTAATAATTTCCCTTGTATTTTAATGTAAATTTATTCTCCAAATTTTGTAAATCGTTTAAAGGAAAATAAGTATAACATTCAGGGGTTTTTAAAGATCATATTCTGTACTAATGGATAACTTGTTCACTAAGAATTGTAATGTATAATTGCCTTGTAAAGCTTTTGTATATTTGATTTATATTGTATTTTCTTAAAGATAAAAAGTAACATCATCTAGGGTACCGAAAAAAATCTATTGACCCAAGAAATTTCTTAGGCTATTGAAATCAGCTTTTCGAAAATCAGGCACTTTAACAGATCTATTCCATTCTATGCTAAATCTGATTTCTTTATGATCACTGTTCTCTAGCTCACTCCTTATTTCCATGTCCTTAATTTGTGTTTCCCTGTTAACAGTAAATCTAAAATATTATTTCCCTGCGTTGGTTCTTTAATATGTTACGTAAGAAAGCAATCATCAATTAATTCTAGAAAATATTCTGCTTCATTATTCCCTGTTTTGTTCACCCAGTTTATTCCACTAGATTGCGATAATTTCCCCACACTTAACATAGTTTCTTCCCTCCTTTTCCAAGTAATTGGGGATCAAGCCCCAAAGTTTTACCGAGTGATTAATCGGTCCAGATCCCCGTTAATTGGCGCTTCTGGTTTTAATGATCTGTGGTGGCAGCAGAAGGAGATTCTTTGCTAGGAGTCTAGTACCACGTCGCGGGGCTATAGAATCTTAGCCGTTCGAACGACCAAGACCACGTGGCGTGGGATTCGGCTAGAGTAACTCGGGGGTCCCTTTGTATTAAGCGAAGTCAATAGAATACGGGCAGGGGTAGGGCGAGTGTAGAACCGATAAAGGACTGATACCCCCCCCCCCCACCCGTGTTACAAGTAGCTCTGGGAAGATGAGTGTCGTTTGATGTACCGGCTGACCCCACACTGTAGTCTGTCTCCTGTCACATCTGAAAAGGTTGTACTCCGGTATCCATATTTCATTATCATGGTAATCCTTTCTGTAGGTCCTTTGTGTGGGAGACTTATGTGTAGAACGTTATACTGATAACAGTATTTCTTCCCTTGTAGCAACCCGCCCGTCACCGGCCCTTCAGCACCCCCGTCAACCCGCCCGTCACCGGCCCTTCAGCACCCCCGTCAACCCGCCCGTCACCGGCCCTTCAGCACCCCCGTCAACACAGAAAACATAAGGTCCGTTTTTATTTGTTATATATCTTAGCATTAATTAACTCTATATATCCAGTGTTTGTTTTTAACACTATTGCCCAGCTTGGGGCCACTGGCGCTTGAAGTCTCTCTCTCTCTGACACACTAACATCACCCGCAAGCACAAGTAGGTGAGTACACACACACACACACACACACACACACACACACACACACACACACACACACACACACACACACACACAGGGGTCTGGTAGCTGAGTAGTACAAGTCCCAGCGCGCGGGACTTGTAATCCTGTGGCCCGGGTTCGATTCCCGGCGCCTGCAGATCAATTAGGCAGAGTTTATTTCACCCTGATGCCACTGTTACCTAGCAGTAAATAGGTACCTGGGAGTTAGACAGGTACGGGCTGCTTCCTAGGAGTTCGCTGATGTTCATAGTGTTCTCTGATTGTGCCTATGGCACCCCTGCTCTTCACTGGTTCTGTTCTGCATTTTCTTCCATATCGTTCACTTCAGCATGTTATTTTACTGTGTAGATTTGGGATCTGGCCATCCAATATTTTCCACGTGAATATATTTTTGATATCTTTCTCGTCTCCTTTCTAGTGAATACATTTGGAGAGCTTTGAGACGATCCCAATAATTTAGGTGCTTTATCGCATATATATGTATGTCGTATAAGTTCTTTGTACTCCCTCTATTTCAACAATCTCTCTTGCCCTGAAGAGAAAAGAGTACTGAGCAGTACTTAAGATGGGACAGCACAAGTGATTTGAAGAGTACAACCATTGTGATGGGATCCCTGGATTTGAAATTGTCTTAATGTCTTATCATTTTTCTGGCTGACAATTTTTTCCTTGTTATGCTCCCTAAACGTTAGGTCCTCAAACATCATTATTCCCAAATACTTTACTTGCTGTTTTTGTACTATGGGCAGATTTTATTGTTTTGTATAATGTTTAAGGTCCTCGTTTTTACCGTACCTGAGTACCTGGAATTTATCGCTGATAAACATCATATATTCTGCTGCCCAGTCGAAAACTTTATTAATATCTGCTTATAATTTGTCAATGTCTTCAGCAGAGGTAATTTTAATGCTGATTGTGTCATCTGCAAAGGATGATACGAAGCTGTGACTTGTATTTGGGACTATATTCGATATAAGAATAAGGAAAAGCAGTAGTATAAGGACAGTACCTTGAAGTACAGAGCTTTTGGCTGACCTTGGACTCGATTTTATATGAACAAATCCACAAGAGCCGTGACGAGGGTTCGACCCAGCGTCAGAGCATCCCAGACGCTGCCTTAATAGACTGAGCTACAACATGGTTAAAATCTTATATGGTTAACTGTTACACTTTGTGTTCTGTTCGACAGAAAACTATGTATCCACCGTCCTACATTATCAGTTATTCGCACTTGCCTCATTTTCTGTGCTATCACTTCATGGTCACATGTATAGAATACCTTTGCGAAATCCGTGTATACCACATCTGCATCCTGTTTTTCTTCTAATGCCTCGGTGATTTTGTCGTAGTGGTAAAGTAGCTGTGAGAGGCATGATCTTACAGCTCTTAAATCCATGTTAGCCTGGGTTGTAGAGGATTTCCAGGAAACTGGGGACCTAACTCCTGGTCACACTCTCAAATACTTTTATTATATGGGACCTTAGTGTAACTGGTTTATAAGTCTTTGCTCCCTCCCTTGTATAGAGGGGCTATGTCTGCTGATTTAAGCGCATCTGGTATCTACCCCCTTGGCCAAGCTCTTCCTCCACACTATACTAAGGGCCTGTGCTACTGGCACTTTACATTTCTTTATAAATATTGAATTCCGTGAGTCTGGACCCGGGGTTGAGTGCATGGGCATGTTGTGAATTTTTCTTTCAAAATCTGCCATGCTCGTGTTGATATCAATTATATTTACAGGGGTTTGGATATCACATAAGGAAGTTGCCCGGATCTTCCACTGTCATGCTGTTTATTGGAGTGCAAAACACGTTCTCATGATTTTTTAAAGGATTTCTCTAATTTCTTTGTAATCCTTTGTGTATGAACCTTCACTTGTACGAATAGGTATAACACTGACAGGGATTTTTGCTTTTGATTTCTCATATGTGAAGAAATATTTTGGGTTTATCTTTATTTCTTGAATTACTTTCCGCTCTAGTTGCCTTTCTTCAATCTGATATGAATGCTTCACTCAGTTCGATTTCTTCAATCTCCCTGTTTAAGTTATTTTGTGTAAGGAAAGTCGTGTCTACTTAAGCATTTACGTTATTTTTTTTCCTTATTTCATTATTTCTTTCCTTCATTTCCTTGGTGAGAATTCGCCACCCGGTTGGAAGAAGGGGGCGAATACCCTCCGTTGTGGACCACTGTTGTCTGCCTCCTTCTGTTGTGGAGATCCGTGTTGTGGTAGCCAGCTGTCCACACCAGCTGGCATTCTACCATGTTACAGTGAAACAGTTTGGTTGTAGCCAGCAGCAAACCTATATTGACACGTCGCCTACTTCTGGCCCTCGACAACACTGTATCTGGGGGAAGAAATCACTTTACTGTTCGAAAGGTGATGTAGGGGTGGAATTGATGTCTATTGGTTGGAGAGAGAGCGCTGGAGCCGAGGTGAACTCTGTGGTCTGTAACATTCAGACGAAGTTTACCTGCACTGTAGATCATGAAGCATGAGGTCAGAGGCCAGCGAGCGCCACGCCAACACAACCTCTTCAATACTAAGTAGGAAAGCGTGCGATCTGATCCCCTTCAACAACGGTAGCTGCCTGCATCCCGACACACACAGGTGGTGAAGGATTCCCCCCTGTCCCACACACAGTTACCCAAGGGTGTTCCCTGCACGACATACAGGTAGTTGAAAGTGCTCCCTGCACCACACACCGACGCTTCCACATATGGAAGCACAAATAAGGCACCAATAAACACCATGAAAGTGAAAGATCCGGAAAACTTCTTTATGCGTGATATCCAAACCCCGGTAAACGTAACTGATATCAACACGGGCTTGGCAGATTTTGAAATTCACAACATGCCCATGCACTCAACCCCGGGCCCAGACTCATGAATTCAATATTTATAATTGACCATTATGACAAAATCACTGAGGCATTGAAGAAACAGAAGGCAGATATGTGGTATTCACGGACTTCGCAAAGACATTCGATGGATGTGACCATAGAGTGGTGACACACAAAAGTGATGTCAAAGAGAATAACTGGTAAAGTAGGACTGAGGATACTATAAATACCAACTTGCTACATGACTTAAATATTTGAAAAAGACAAATGAAAGTGGCAGCTTAATGCTCACTTATCTAGAAGAAAGGTAATGATAACATATTCCAGATATCAGCTTGATATCACTGANCCTCGTCGTCTAGGTATATCACTAGGTATTTGGTAAGACTTCTCGACGTGCTTCCATCCAACTGTTGACTCGTAGGGTTCCATATACATAAGAAACATAGGAATGTGCCTCAATGTCAACAGTGAGTGCCCAGACAGGTACAAGAGGAGTGCTGTTAATGCTTATGTCGACCGTGCTCTCAGCCACAGCTCAGGATGGAAGCAAGTCGATGAAGAACTCTGTAGGATAAGGCAGGTCTTAGTCAACAACGGCTTCTCCAATGGTTTCGTTGAAGACATCATAAGAAGGAAGGTGAAACGCCATGCAACCTCTGAAGAGACAACTAACACAACACCTGTACCCCCTATTAGACTATTTTACAGGAACTTCTTTTCCACAGCTCATAAAACGGAGGAAAGGGTCCTGAAAGATATTGTTAGTAGAAACGTTATCCCTACAGACAAAAATCATAAGATACAATTGACGATTTACTATAAAACCAAGAAACTGCCAACCTACTCATCAGAAACTCTCCAGACACAAAGCAGAACGCTTTGAAAGAGACCAATGTAGTCTATGCCTTCAAATGCCCACTTGGGGACTGTAAGCCTCAAAGACATCAGTATATAGGCAAGACAACAACATCTCTTTCCAGGCGATTAACGATACATAAGCAACAGGGCTCTATCAAGGAACATATAATCTCTTCCCACAACCAAACCATCACCAGAGAAGTCTTAACAAAAAACACGGAAATCATCGATAGATACAGCGATAGCAGGCGGCTTAATATCTGCGAGGCACTACACATTAAGAAGTCAACACCAGCAATCAACAGCCAATTAATGCACAATTATATTCTACGCACTTCAAGACTCCGCTCCAATATAGAAGCATCAAGAAATATGGGCCAATAGGCCCTCTGCAGTTACTTCTATTCTTCCCTTTTGCTTATACTCATTGCTTCGTGTTCTGTGTTGTTTTGAAAGTTTGTTTTCACCTCATCCAAAACTATTGTAACATCTCACCTCACCCAAATGCAGGTATAAAAAAGTCAAGCTGTTTAAACTCTGTTCAGTTATAGTTGTGTGTGTGTGTAAACTAAAGTCTTTGAAAATGTAATAAGTTTTAAAAAACGCGCTCAAGTGTCGCGTCAGACTAGAAATAAAAATGAACTTTGGAAATTGATTTTTCAGTTACCATCAACAGTGAAAAAGAATATAAGAAACATTGAGAAAATTCGTGTTAGAATTATTAATCTTACTTTTTCGGTCATATTTATTAATATATGTCTTCAGGAAAGACTGCTACCAAAATATACTAAGTTATATATATATATATATATATATATAATATATTATATATATATATATATATATTATATAATATATATATATACGTATATATATATCTATATATATATATATATATATATATATATATATATATATGTATGTTTATACACGTATGGGTGTGTATACTCGTTGATTGACACTGTATACCAGGTCACCAGTTGATTGACATTTGAGAGGCGGGACCAAAGAGCCAAAGCTCAACCCTCGCAAGCACAACTAAGTGAGTACACATACATTTATGTCTACTACTTTGACATGGTAAGATAGCTACTATAGAAACTAGTGTGTTATTAAGCAATTAACCACTCAAGGTAATTAAGATGCTTTCACAAGCTCAGGTCATAGTTACATCACAAACTTTATATAACTGATATGTTATATAGTCAATATTGGGTACAATCATATATATAATCAAGTGTTCCAGTATTCGTTTAAAGTGTATTGGGAGAAGCCCTTGGAGACTGAACCTTTCACAGTTGGTGGTCTGAATTTTACCTTGACTATTACTCTTGGTTCTGTTGGAAAATTGTAGATCCATTTTCAGTTTTTCTGGCAATTCCTTTTGAACGCATTTTGTGTGCAATAACACCATGGCCACTTGTATCGAAGGTTTTATGTGAAATCTATATATATTACATCAGCGTTTTGCTCGTCTTCTATGGTATCTAAGGCCCTGTCATAGTGACCCAGCTATTGTGACAGGCAAGAGTGCTCTGTTCTGAACCGATGTTTCCAAGGGTTATGGAGATTCTGGGATTCCATATGTTTTGTGATCTAACTTCTTAGCACTCTTTCAAATATTTTATATGTAATGTTAGTTCTTTGGCCTAGTTTTTTTGCCTCTGCCTTATTCCCTCCTGTTACGGTATCGACACCGACGCTCGAGTGTGGAGTGGCGATTTCTGTGCCATCTATGGATCTGCACTCCAACTCCCCGGTATTGAATGCATTGCAGACAACGCCATCTGTTGATAATGGCGTGGCATCGGTGAAAGGCTCCAGTTCCCTGCCTCAGTTAGGTGAGGTCGGTGAGGATGACCTCTGGTGGGTGGCGTTCCGAGATCAACGCCATCTAGGTGGCGACTACAATTACAATTTCAGTTCCCCAGTGGATGGGTGTTATTGTAAGTTCACCCAGTA
This sequence comes from Procambarus virginalis, assembly GCA_020271785.1. Taxonomy (NCBI): domain Eukaryota; kingdom Metazoa; phylum Arthropoda; class Malacostraca; order Decapoda; family Cambaridae; genus Procambarus; species Procambarus virginalis. The sequence goes on from WNGS01165523.1 coordinate 1,840,256, forward strand.
TACTGTCTGTCTAGCTAATGATGTGTTACGTTCACAAGGACGACGTAAGGAGGCGATTGGGCTGAGGAGGGCAGTTCACCTAGGGCAGTTCAAGAACTCTTGATTTGGTTCTGTGAGAGGACAAAGTGGCCTTCATAGGTTATAGCCGTGTGGTATGGGCCGACGTACCCAGGATTGGCAAGGAAGAGTTACAAGACGGCAGTGGTGCGTCTGTTTAGAAGTGATCCTAGTGACCGACTTGACTTCTGCCAGGGTGTCAGCTACCCCTGTATGTGATTGTTTGAGACTTCTGTTAGCCTGTGACTGAAACCATCTGTCAGTGTGTATTAGGAGAGCGGAGGTGGGGTATTGGCACATCCTGATGATACGGTGTGTGTGGATTGGCCCATGTTGAGGAAGGTGAACTCGCCGGTGTTTGCCATTCAGTGTAAACGACGTGTACCTGGAAAGTGGATTCACCGGGATTTGATGGAGACTGACGATGCATTGTCGTGAGTAAAAGCGATACTTTGTAAATATGTGTAGTAATACTCTAATATAATATATAGATAGTGGTGAAGGTGTTAAAATACTGGTGAAAGTGTAATTGTGTATTGTTTATCCCCCTCCCCTTCATTCTTATGTGGTGGTGCTATCTCTGCTGTTTTAGTATGCCAGGGATAACACAAGTATCTAGACAGTCTCTAATTTTATTTTAAAGGTCAGAGATTGTGTGGTTAAAAGTAAAACACACATTCTCGATTAATATGGAGTTCCAGTAATCCAGGATTGTTGCAAAAGCATTCTGTGTGGCTACTTAAAAATCCAGTTGGGTTAAGGTGACATCTGATATGATTTGATGTTGGTATTACAATCATAAAGAATTCGTTTCGGTTATCAACCTTCATATGTGTTTTCAGTGAGCAACTAGTCATACTGTTGCCTCAGTATTTCGCTCATTTCTTTGTTGTCATCTGTGAAAGTTCCACCTCCCTTGCTCAGGAGTCCAATACTAGGTGTAGTTTTCGTTCTAGATTTTGCATAGGTGAAAAAATATTACGGATTCCTATTTTTCACTGATGGTCTTTTGCTCCCTTTTTCTATCTTGGCATTGATTCTTGTAACTTTAGCTAAATTCTATTTCTATTCTCAACCTAGCCTTTGTTGTTCCTGAGATAGGGTGCGACTTAAAAGGCGTTCTGCGATTCCTTTTCTTCGTCTATACAGGAAACGCCGTTCGCGTTCCTATCAGCATGTCTTCCCTCTTTTTTTTTTCCTCTTAGAGGTGTGCGGCTCTAGCTTATTGCTGGTGTTGCTGAGCTTATTTTTGTCCAGGCACTAGTGCAAGTTTCCACTTCTAGCTGTTCTTTCCCAGCTTATTTCTGTAAGGACTTGGTTTATTAGATCCCAGTTAATATTAATTATTAAATTAAATTTGCTGAATTATCTTCCTCTAAAATTTGGGACTGGCTGCACAGATCTACTGCCAAAGCTTGTCATGCCATCAGTTTGTGATCTGAGTAACAGGTATTTGTAATTACGTTCCTGATCAATTCATATTCATGAAAATAAGGTCTAATGTGTTTTATGTTTGGTTCTACTATTTGCTGGTTTAGTGCAAATCTGTGTCACATCCGTAGTAGGTCATTTATTTGCGATTGTTCGTTTAGGCTAGTTCCTGGGACCCTCTTGGATATAACTTCATTAGCTAAGGTCTAACATTTATAGTGCCGTTGTGTTTGATTTTCATTACTTTGTCTTTAAACGGCTGAGGATTTGTCTCTGACTTATATACAAGGGCAATAATCACATTTAGTATCCCTATTGTCATTATCGCCACTTCCACCATATCGTATGTGGTGGTCAGCACGTAACAAATTAGGTTTGTTGTAGGAATTATTCAGTATGGTTTTTTTCATAGACTATGGAGGCTTGGAAAGTTTGGAGTCAAGCAGTAGTTGACCTGACTCAGGGAGCACGAGGTCATCTCTCCGGGGATTAGCGGTTAAGGTTACAAAATGGCTGGTGCCTTGTCTTGAAGCAATGTATAATGAATTGTTTTACAGAATTCAGTAATTTAGAGAAATTAGTCTTCATTTCAAATAGTATTCCTGTTCGAGCACCAGGAGTATTCTCAATTGTCGAAATAGTCACCAGTGACGTCACTAGCAAAGGACTAGCCTCTGACACGGAGCAATTTTGGTGACCCGGGGTCACAGGTCACCAAAGCCTTCCACATTTAGTAATTCTCAAAGGTCAAATAGCCATATTGTACTCGGAAATAGCTTTTCCCTAAGATGCCTGTGCAATTACGATCAGTTTAAAGAGTTCAACCATCTGGGTTGTTCAGTACAAGAGATTAGTTGTTCAACTTAAACCATGCTAGTAAACTTAGTAAACCTGGCATAGGAATACCCCTCTGGCTTCAGTGAGGAAGGTAGAGCGAGGTAGAATTAGTGTTGGCCGGTCAACGATTCGGGGAGGTCATCCACTCTCACCCTCTCCCAAAAAAGGTCAGTAGAACAACAGTTGGTTGCATTACAAGGTACATTTGCTACAGTTTGATATAGGGAAATAGTTCATCTCATGCCTCGTTAGGGAGTGTTAAGCATAGGGAGTGATTTTATTTAGTTTTTGTTTAGACTTTTCATTAATAAATAATTAGCTGTTATTTGCATTTTATCTCCATGTTTTCATGTTTCTCATGTTCTTGTCATGTGGTCTCCACGATTCTGAGTTTTAATTGGGCCGTAAGCCTAACAAAGTTTAAGAGTTCAGTTATAAGAACAAAGGCAACTGCAGAAGGCCTATTGGCCCATACGAGGCAGCTCCTATCTATAACCACCCAATCCCACTCATATACATGTCCAACCTGTGCTTGAAACAATCGAGGGACCCCACTTCCACCATGTTACGCGGCAATTGGTTCCACAAATCAACAACCCAGTTACCGAACCAGTATTTACCCAAGTCTTTCCTAAATCTAAATTTATCCAATTTAAACCCATTGTTACGTGTTCTGTCTTGTGTTGATACTTTTAATACCCTATTAATATCCCCTTTGTTGTGTCCAATTCATCCACTTTGAACCTCTATCGTGTCACCCCTAACTCTTTGCCTTTCCAGCGAACGCAATTTAAGCTTTGTTAATCTTTCTTCATATGAAAGATTTATAGTTTGGGGAATTAACTTAGTCATCCTACGCTGGACACGTTCAAGTGAATTTATATCCATTCTATAGTACGGCGACCAAAACTGAACTGCATAATCTAAATGGGGCCTAACCAGAGCAAGATATAGCTGAAGAACCACACCAGGTGTCTTGTTACTAACGCTTCAATTAATAAATCTCGGTGTCTTATTATGCCTTATTATGAACTTATTATG
>WNGS01165523.1:1844621-1857885 GCA_020271785.1 Procambarus virginalis
GTCCCCAGTTTCCTGGAAATCCTCTACAACCCAGGCTACATGGATTTAAGAGCGGGAAGATCATGCCTCTCACAGCTACTTTACCACTACGACAAAATCACTGAGGCATTAGAAGAAAAACGGAATGCAGATGTGGTATACACGGATTTCGCAAAGGTATTCTATACATGTGACCATGAAGTGATAGCACACAAAATGAAGCAAGTGCGAATAACTGATAATGTAGGACGGTGGATACATAGTTTTCTGTCGAACATAACACAAAGTGTAACAGTTAACCATATAATATTTTAACCATGTTGTAGCTCAGTCTATTAAGGCAGCGTCTGGGATGCTCTCTGACGCTGGGTCGAACCCTCGTCACGGCCCTTGTGGATTTGTTCATATAAAATCGAGTCCAAGGTCAGCCAAAAGCTCTGTACTTCAAGGTGCTGTCCTTGCACTACTGCTTTTCCTTATTCTTATATCGAATATAGTCCCAAATACAAGTCACAGCTTCGTATCATCCTTTGCAGATGACACAATCAGCATTAAAATTACCTCTGCTGAAGACATTGAAAAATTATAAGCAGATATTAATAAAGTTTTCGACTGGGCAGCAGAATATATGATGTTTATCAGCGATAAATTCCAGGTACTCAGGTACGGTAAAAACGAGTACCTTAAACATAATACAAAACAATAAAATCTGCCCATAGTACAAAAACAGCAAGTAAAGTATTTAGGAATAAAGATGTTTGAGGACCTAACGTTCAGGGAGCATAAAGAAAAAATTGTCAGCCAGAAAAATGATAAGACATTAAGACAATTTCAAATCAGGGATCCCATCACCATGGTTGTACTCTTCAAATCACTTGTGCTGTCCCATCTTAAGTACTGCTCAGTACTCTTTTCTCTTCTGGGCAAGAGAGATTGTTGAAATAGAGGGAGTACAAAGAACTTATACGACATACATATATATGCGATAAAGCACCTAAATTATTGGGATCGTCTCAAAGCTCTCCAAATGTATTCACTAGAAAGGAGACGAGAAAGATATCAAAAACTATATTCACGTGGAAAATATTGGATGGCCAGATCCCAAATCTACACAGTAAAATAACATACTGGAGTGAACGATATGGAAGAAAATGCAGAACAGAACCAGTGAAGAGCAGGGGTGCCATAGGCACAATCAGAGAACACTATGAACATCAGAGAACTCCTAGGAAGCAGCCCGTAGCAGGTGTCTAACTCCCAGGTACCTATTTACTGCTAGGTAACAGTGGCATCAGGGAGAAAGAAACTCTGCCCATTTGATCTGCAGGCGCCGGGAATCGAACCCGGGCCACAGGAATACAAGTCCCGCGCGCTGGGACTTGTACTACTCAGCTACCAGACCCCTCTGTGTGTGTGTGTGTGTGTGTGTGTGTGTGTGTGTGTGTACTCACCTACTTGTGCTTGCGGGGGATGTTAGTGTGTCAGAGAGAGAGAGACTTCAAGCGCCAGTGGCCCCAAGCTGGGCAATAGTGTTAAAAACAAACACTGGATATATAGAGTTAATTAATGCCAAGATATATAACAAATAAAAACGGACCTTATGTTTTCTGTGTTGACGGGGGTGCTGAAGGGCCGGTGACGGGCGGGTTGACGGGGGTGCTGAAGGGCCGGTGACGGGCGGGTTGCTACAAGGGAAGAAATACTGTTATCAGTATAACGTTCTACACATAAGTCTCCCACACAAAGGACCTACAGAAAGGATTACCATGATAATGAAATATGGATACCGGAGTACAACCTTTTCAGATGTGACAGGAGACAGACTACAGTGTGGGGTCAGCCGGTACATCAAACGACACTCATCTTCCCAGAGCTACTTGTAACACGGGTGGGGGGGGAGGGTATCAGTCCTTTATCGGTTCTACACTCGCCCTACCCCTGCCCGTATTCTATTGACTTCGCTTAATACAAAGGGACCCCCGAGTTACTCTAGCCGAATCCCACGCCACGTGGTCTTGGTCGTTCGAACGGCTAAGATTCTATAGCCCCGCGACGTGGTACTAGACTCCTAGCAAAGAATCTCCTTCTGCTGCCACCACCAGATCATTAAATCCAGAAGCGCCAATTAACGGGGATCTGGACCGATTAATCACTCGGTAAAACCTTGGGGCTTGATCCCCAATTACTTGGAAGAGGAGGGAAGAAACTATGTTAAGTGTGGGGAAATTATCGCAATCTAGTGGAATAAACTGGGTGAACAAAACAGGGAATAATGAAGCAGAAGATTTTATAGAATTAATTGATGATTGCTTTCTTACGTAACATATTAAGGAACCAACGCGGGGAAATAATATTTTAGATTTAGTGTTAACAGGGAAACACAAATTAAGGACATGGAAATAGGGAGTGAGCTAGAGAACAGTGATCATAAAGAAATCAGATTTAGCATAGAATGGAATAGATCTGCAGGAGAAAATTCTGTTAAAGTGCCTGATTTTCAGTATGGGCAACAGTATGACTAGTTGCTCACTGAAAACACATATGAAGGTTGATAACCGAAACGAATTCTTTATGATTGTAATACCAACATCAAAACATATCAGATGTCACCTTAACCCAACTGGATTTTTAAGTAGCCACACATAGAATGCTTTTGCAACAATCCTGGATTACTGGAACTCCATATTAATCGAGAATGTGCGTTTTATTTTTAACCACACAATCTCTGACCTTTAAAAAAAATTGGAGACTGTGTCTAGATACTTGTGTTATCCTTGGCATACTAAAACAGCAGAGATAGCACCACCACAAAAGAATGAAGGGGGGATAAACAAACACAATTACACTTTCACCAGTATTTTAACACCTTCACCACTATCTATATATTATATTAGAGTATTACTACACATTTACAAAGTATCGCTTTTACTCACGACAATGCATCGTCAGTCTCCATCAAATCCCGGTGAATCCACTTTCCAGGTACACGTCGTTTACACTGAATGGCAACACCAGCGAGTTCACCTTCCTCAACATGGGCCAATCCACACACACCGTATCGTCAGGATGTGCCAATACCCCACCTCCGCTCTCCTAATACACACTGACAGATGGTTTCAGTCACAGGCTAACAGAGGTCTCAAACAATCACAAACAGGGGTAGCTGACACCCTGGCAGAAGTCAAGTCGCTCACTAGGATCACTTCTAAACAGACGCACCACTGCCGTCTTGTATCTCTTCCTGCCATCCTGGGTACGTCGGCCCATACTACACTGCTATAACCTATGGAGGCCACTTTGTCCTCTCACAGAACCAAATCAAGAGTTCTTGAACTGCCCTCCTCAGCCCAATCGCCTCCTTACGTCGCCCTTGTGAACTTAACACATCATTAGCTAGACAGACAGTATACTGGGTGAACTTACAATAACACCCATCCACTGGGGAACTGAAATTGTAATTGTAGTCGCCACCTAGATGGCGTTGATCTCGGAACGCCACCCCAGAGGTCATCCTCACCGACCTCACCTAACTGAGGCAGGAAACTGGAGCCTTTCACCGATGCCACGCCACTATCAACAGATGGCGTTGTATGCAATGCATTCAATACCGGGGAGTTGGAGTGCAGATCCATAGATGGCGCAGAAATCGCCACTCCACACTCGAGCGTCGGTGTCGATACCGTAACAGGAGGGAATAGGCAGAGGCAAAAAAACTAGGCCAAAGAACTAACATTACATATAAAATATTTGAAAGAGTGCTAAGAAGTTAGGTCACAAACATATGGAATCCCAGAATCTCCATAACCCTTGGAAACATCGGTTCAGAACAGAGCACTCTTGCCTGTCACAATAGCTGGGTCACTATGACAGGGCCTTAGATACCATACAATTGACGATTTACTATAAAACCAAGAAAACTGCCAACCTACTCATGAGAAACTCTCCAGACATAAAGCAGAACGCTTTGAAAGAGACCAATGTCGTCTATGCCTTCAAATGCCCACTTGGGGACTGTAAGCCTCAAAGACATCAGTATATAGGCAAGACAACAACATCTCTTTCCAGGCGATTAACGATACATAAGCAACAGGGCTCTATCAAGGAACATATAATCTCTTCCCACAACCAAACCATCACCAGAGAAGTCTTAACAAAAAACACGGAAATCATCGATAGATACAGCGATAGCAGGCGGCTTAATATCTGCGAGGCACTACACATTAAGAAGTCAACACCAGCAATCAACAGCCAATTAATTAATGCACAATTATATTCTACCCACTTCAAGACTCCGCTCCAATATAGAAGCATCAAGAAATATGGGCCAATAGGCCCTCTGCAGTTACTTCTATTCTTCCCTTTTGCTTATACTCATTGCTTCGTGTTCTGTGTTGTGTTGAAAGTTTGTTTTCACCTCATCCAAAACTATTGTAACATATCACCTCACCCAAATGCAGGTATAAAAAGGTCAAAGGTGTTTAAACTCTGTTCAGTTATAGTTGTGTGTGTGTGTAAACTAAAGTCTTTAAAAATGTAATAAGTTTTAAAAAACGCGCTCAAGTGTCATGTCAGACTAGAAATAAAAATGAACTTTGGAAAATTGATTTTTCAGTTACCATCAACAGTGAAAAAGAATATAAGAAACATTGAGAAAATTCGTGTTAGAATTATTAATCTTACTTTTTCGGTCATATTTAATAATATATGTCTTCAGGAAAGACTGCTACCAAAATATACTATATATATATATATATATATATATATATATATATATATATATATATATATATATATAGATATATATATATATATATATATATATATATATCTATATATATATATATATATATATATATATATATATATATATATATATATATATATATATATATATATATATATATATATATATATATATATATATATATATATATATATATATATATATATATATATGTATGTATATACACGTATGGGTGTGTATACTCGTTGATTGACACTGTATACCAGGTCACCAGTTGATTGACAGTTGAGAGGCGGGACCAAAGAGCCAAAGCTCAACCCTCGCAAACACAACTAAGTGAGTACACATACATTTATGTCTACTACTTTGACATGGTAAGATAGCTACTATAGAAACTAGTGTGTTATTAAGCAATTAACTACTCAAGGTAATTAAGATGCTTTCACAAGCTCAGGTCATAGTTACATCACAAACTTTATATAACTGATATGTTATATAGTCAATATTGGGTACAAGTCATATATATAATCAAGTGTTCCAGTATTCGTTTAAAGTGTATTGGGAGAAGCCCTTGGAGACTGAACCTTTCACAGTTGGTGGTCTGAATTTTACCTTGACTATTACTCTTGGTTCTGTTTGAAAATTGTAGATCCATTTTCAGTTTTTCTGGCAATTCCATTTGAACCCATTTTGTGTGCAATATCACCATGGCCACTTGTATCGAAGGTTTTTTGTGAAATCTATATATATATATTACATCAGCGTTTTGCTCGTCTTCTATGGTATCTAAGGCCCTGTCATAGTGACCCAGCTATTGTGACAGGCAAGAGTGCTCTGTTCTGAACCGATGTTTCCAAGGGTTATGGAGATTCTGGGATTCCATATGTTTTGTGACCTAACTTCTTAGCACTCTTTCAAATATTTTATATGTAATGTTAGTTCTTTGGCCTAGTTTTTTTGCCTCTGCCTTATTCCCTCCTGTTACGGTATCGACACCGACGCTCGAGTGTGGAGTGGCGATTTCTGCGCCATCTATGGATCTGCACTCCAACTCCCCGGTATTGAATGCATTGCATACAACGCCATCTGTTGATAGTGGCGTGGCATCGGTGAAAGGCTCCAGTTTCCTGCCTCAGTTAGGTGAGGTCGGTGAGGATGACCTCTGGTGGGTGGCGTTCCGAGATCAACGCCATCTAGGTGGCGACTACAATTACAATTTCAGTTCCCCAGTGGATGGGTGTTATCGTAAGTTCACCCAGTATACTGTCTGTCTAGCTAATGATGTGTTAAGTTCACAAGGGCGACGTAAGGAGGCGATTGGGCTGAGGAGGGCAGTTCAAGAACTCTTGATTTGGTTCTGTGAGAGGACAAAGTGGCCTCCATAGGTTATAGCAGTGTGGTATGGGCCGACGTACCCAGGATTGGCAAGGAAGAGTTACAAGACGGCAGTGGTGCGTCTGTTTAGAAGTGATCCTAGTGAGCGACTTGACTTCTGCCAGGGTGTCAGCTACCCCTGTATGTGATTGTTTGAGACCTCTGTTAGCCTGTGACTGAAACCATCTGTCAGTGTGTATTAGGAGAGCGGAGGTGGGGTATTGGCACATCCTGACGATACGGTGTGTGTGGATTGGCCCATGTTGAGGAAGGTGAACTCGCCGGTGTTTGCCATTCAGTGTAAACGACGTGTACCTGGAAAGTGGATTCACCGGGATTTGATGGAGACTGACGATGCATTGTCGTGAGTAAAAGCGATACTTTGTAAATATGTGTAGTAATACTCTAATATAATATATAGATAGTGGTGAAGGTGTTAAAATACTGGTGAAAGTGTAATTGTGTATTGTTTATCCCCCCCCCCTTCATTCTTTTGTGGTGGTGCTATCTCTGCTGTTTTAGTATGCCAGGGATAACACAAGTATCTAGACACAGTCTCCAATTTTTTTTAAAGGTCAGAGATTGTGTGGTTAAAATAAAACACACATTCTCGATTAATTTGGAGTTCCAGTAATCCAGGATTGTTGCAAAAGCATTCTATGTGTGGCTACTTAAAAATCCAGTTGGGTTAAGGTGACATCTGATATGTTTTGATGTTGGTATTACAATCATAAAGAATGCGTTTCGGTTATCAACCTTCATATGTGTTTTCAGTGAGCAACTAGTCATACTGTTGCCTCAGTATATCGCTCATTTCTTTGTTGTCATCTGTGAAAGTTCCACCTCCCTTGCTCAGGAGTCCAATACTAGGTGTAGTTTTTGTTCTAGATTTTGCATAGGAGAAAAAATATTACGGATTCCTATTTTTCACTGATGGTCTTTTGCTCCCTTTTTCTATCTTGGCATTTGATTCTTGTAGCTTTAGTTCAATTCTATTTCTATTCTCAACCTAGCCTTTGTTGTTCTTGAGATAGGGTGCGACTTTCAAGGCGTTCTGCGATTCCTTTTCTTCGTCTATACAGGGAACGCCGTTCGCGTTCCTATCAGCATGTCTTCCCTCTTTTTTTTTTCCTCTTAGAGGTGTGCGGCTCTAGCTTATTGCTGGTGTTGCTGAGCTTATTTTTGTCCAGGCACTAGTGCAAGTTTCCACTTTCTAGCTGTTCTTTCCCAGCTTATTTCTGTAAGGACTTGGTTTATTAGATCCCAGTTAATATTAATTATTAAATTAAATTTGCTGAATTATCTTCCTCTAAAATTTGGGACTGGCTGCACAGATCTACTGCCAAAGCTTGTCATGCCATCAGTTTGTGATCTGAGTAACAGGTATTTGTAATTACGTTCCTGATCAATTCATATTCATGAAAATAAGGTCTAATGTGTTTTATGTTTGGTTCTACTATTTGCTGGTTTAGTGCAAATCTGTGTCACATCCAAAGTAGGCCATTTATTTGCGATTGTTCGTTTAGGCTAGTTCCTGGGACCCTCTTGGATATAACTTCATTAGCTAAGGTCTAAAATTTATAGTGCCGTTGTGTTTGATTTTCATTACTCTGTCTTTAAACGGCTGAGGATTTGTCTCTGACTTATATACAAGGGCAATAATCACATTTAGTATCCCTATTGCCATTACCGGCACTTCCACCATATCGTATGTGGTGGTCAGCACGTAACAAATTAGGTTTGTTGTAGGAATTATTCAGTATGTTTTTTTCATAGACTATGGAGGCTTGGAAAGTTTGGAGTCAAGCAGTAGTTGACCTGACTCAGGGAGCACGAGGTCATCTCTCCGGGGATTAGCGGTTAAGGTTACAAAATGGCTGGTGCCTTGTCTTGAAGCAATGTATAATGAATTGTTTTACAGAATTCAGTAATTTAGAGAAATTAGTCTTCATTTCAAATAGTATTCCTGTTCGAGCACCAGGAGTATTCTAAATTGTCGAAATAATGAGTCACCAGTGACTGTGGGAAAAACCTGCTGTGATTGATATAAGAGGAGACTACCAGGGACTTGTACTGAACTAAATTAAAAATTTACTGTATGCAAATTAATTCAACTAAAATCTCTAGCTAGGGTTGTAAATCCTAGCTCCTCTTTTCCTAATGACAGATAATGGGCTGTAAGGGGCAGGTGGGGTGAGTGAATTAGTTGATAGGTTGATTGCAGTTCCACGTCCACCTGCCAACAGGTATCTCACATCAGCTTGTATTTTATACAAGGATAAGATTTTATAAATTCAGTTATATAACTGAACACTGGCTCTGTTTAAATCAGAGATTTAAACATACACAGTCTAGCCTAGCACCTTAGCAATTAACAGCCAATACACTTATACTTTAAACAATACAACACTTTAAATTGTAAATTGTAAAGTATGATAAATGACCTAAATATGGTCTAAGTACTGTTACTGAGTACTAAAATTATATTCAATTAAATGAACTTATATGATTACTTAAAAAATAACTAAGTAAGCAATTGTTAACTTAATTTATATATTCAAGTATATGCAATGTATATGATCAATGTATATGATTAAATACAGTCAGCTTGTTGAATCTCTTCCTACACTCTGGACACTCATGAGTATTTGTTTACTTATTGTACCAACTTTTCTGACAGTGGACACTCATGAGGTTCAGAGCTTGGATAAGATTCTGCTGTACCACAATATTAATAATAAACTCACAGAAATATGAGGCGTTGCCTCGCCTTTTTACCGAAAGACAGATTTATAGAATATTAAAGTCACAAGCATACAATTGGCCAATCTATACCAAAATAACATTCAATATACTTCTCTGCCAGTCGGGTGCCTGTCTGACAAGTGTGCCAGACTGAATAAACTCTCTTGGCGAGTTTAGGCACGATATTTTATAAAACAGCGTTGCTGTATGATCTAGTAGCGTTGCTACGGATATTGGACTGCGTTGCAGAAGATAACAATGAAGATTAGGGATGAAGGTGGAGACCGCGTCACTAAATGCTCCACTTCACTCTTATTTTACATAAATGTTCTAGGATTTTCCTTGTTGATATATTGTCCAGGTACTCCCCCAGTTCTAGAGAGTGTTCACTGGTGATAATGATATTAGATAAGGTGTCCTCAGCCAAAAATGTTCGCTAAGGGACCGTCACTGTTCACAGTTGTGTAAACATACGCGTTCTGCCCGCGGGCTGTGGTGGGCGCTTCTCTCCCGAGATGCCCCCCCATCCCCCTTGAAAGGGGTAACTTACAATGAATATTGATTGATTATTTTTACAGTCTAGACTTATGATTGAGATAAGATGTGATTATAATAAAATATGATATAGGATTTAAAGATTATAAGTAGTACTTGATAATACCACTGACTCTTAATAAGGATTCGATTTTATCTCTACCGGATACTACGTCAGTGTTCCAATAAATTTTTAATTAACAATCCTTCTAGAAGCTTCTGGATCCTTGAGAGATCATGCACAAAGTCACGTAGGCATCTATAGGGCCCTATGGCGTACGTGATCATAGTGGCATCATCTAGGATCAAGCTATATATAATGAATCTATTGTGATTCTGATATGATTTTGATATGATATAGATATGATATAGATATGATTTGATATGATATAGAAATAATACATTTCTTAGATGATTATTAGATATGGTGGGTAAAAATTTCCCACATCTTCCAGAGGGAGAGAACTGGCACAGAGTCCTATACTAAGGACAGTAGTAACCATATGTATTTATTTACTCTCCATCGGATTGATAATACAAGTGCAAATTTTGCTTGCACTTTTGTGCGGCTGTCCGTTGTGGACGATTGTGCCTGTTAGGAGTCTGTGGGTCATGTGTAGTTAGAATGTCTTGAGGTCTCTCAGGATCTAACTGCAGCTGGCTCACTGATTCCATGTGGATGAGTTTGTCCAATGTCTTCAGGGAAGTTGTTCCTTTAGACAGGATCTTGACTATTCTCAAAATCCCCTGGCTATCTGGATGGACTGAGACAACTTTACCTAATGGCCAGTCAGCCCTAGGGCCATCACTGTCTACCAAGACAATATCGCCAGGTTGGAGATTAGATATATTATGTGGGACATTGGCCCCATAGTGATGTTCTCGTAGAGATGTAAGATATTCTTTTGTCCAAACATCATTCCATTTTTGGATTATGCTGGACAGATGCTTATACCCCTGAACCAACTCGCTCTGACTCACATATGAGGGATCTCTGATCTCATCATCCACTAGAGATGGTACTGGAGTCAGAAGTCTTCCATACATTAGGTGTGCAGGACTTAATGGCTCATGTTGAGTAGGATCATCAGACAAGTAAGTCAACGGCCGGTTATTCACCCTTGATTCTATTTCCGTGATTACTGTCTGGAGTTCTTGAAGATTGATTTTCTGACGGTGTAGAGATTTTCTCAAGGATCTTTTGACAGTTCCTATTAACCGTTCATAAAATCCTCCGTGCCATGGGGCTCTTGGAGGGATAAATTTCCATCTGCAATGACGCTGTTCCAGTGTGGAAGTAACTGCAGGATGGGAACAGATTTCCCGTAGACATGCTTCTCCAGCTACCAAGTTTGCTCCGTTGTCTGAAATCATCAGCTTGGGGCATGATCGGCGTGCTGCGAATCTGCGGAAAGCTTGAATAAATGATTGAGCAGTCATATCGGGTGTTACCTCTAAATGTACTGCCCTGGTGGTAGCACAGGTGAACAGACAGATGTATGCCTTGATAGGTTGCTTATCTGGAGTCCCTGTTAGATATATTGCTCCTGTATAATCTACTCCGGTCGTTTCGAAAGGATGTAGATGGACCACACGTTCTTTTGGTAGAGGTGGTGGCCCTGGATAAGAGCAAGTTTTTGCATCGTACCTTCGGCATATCATGCAATTTTTCAAGATTGATTTGACTGACTGTCTTCCCTGAGGAATCCAGTACTGTTGTCTGATTTGTGTGAGTGTGTCTAACACTCCTCCATGTTTGATGATTTGTTGATGTGTATGTAACACAATCAACCTGGTGATCCAATGATTTTTTGGTAAAAGCCATGGATGCACGGTATCTAGATTAACATCTGCGTGTTTAAGTCTCCCTCCACAACGCAGAATGTTGTGATTTTCTTGGTCTATCCACAGACCGAGATTGTGTTTTAACTTATGCGGAAGATTTTCATAGTTCTTACCATAAGTTTCTCTCTGGGCTTGTCTTACCCAATAGATAAGTGCATCAGGAAAAGTGTATTTTATACCTTTTTTCCTGAGATATTGAAACACGTTCTGTGTTACATTGATTAATTTGATGAGCGAGGAGTAACGAGTACAATCCAAGACTGATATTTGAGCTTGCTGCCTGGTGGTAGTTATGGTTTGTGTCGTGATGACGTGCGGCTTTTGTTCAGGCCAACTGCCATTCACTAACCATCTAGGCCCATAAAACCAAATATCTGCCTTTGCAAATTGTTTAAACGTCATACCTCTTGATAAGAGATCAGCTGGATTATCTTTTGTTGGTACATGCAACAATTGAAAGCCTGCGGAAATTTCTTTAATTTCCGAGACGCGATTTTTTACATAGGGAGTCGGACAGTTGTCGTTTCGTACCCATTGTAAAACAGCTTCATTGTCAGACCATATAATGACATCTTTGATGTTCATGGTAGACAAGACTTGTTTGATATGCACAGCTAAGCGTGTGGCTGTTAGCAGTGCTGTTAGTTCCATCTGAGGCAAAGTCCTCTTTTTTAATGGAGCGACTCTGGCCTTAGAGGTGATGAGATATGATTGATTAGAAGTCACTAAGTAAGCACAAGCTCCAAAAGCTTTGGCTGACGAGTCTGCGAATACATGTAGTGTTACTTCATCATTTTCCTCGACTATGTGTCTCGGAAAGATTATCTTTTCGACTAAAGTTTGTTCTTGAGCCATTTCCATCCAAGCTTTTTGTAACTGGAGTGGTAGTGGATCATCCCAACCAACTTTAGTCTTCCAAGCTTCTTGCACCAGTAAACGCCACTTGATAGTTAAAGGATTTAGTAGACCAAGTGGGTCAAATACTTTGCTAACTTGTGAAAGCAAATCCCTTTTGTAGCAATGCAATAATTTACTGGCACGGATTTGATCGAGATCATGTCCGAGATAAATCCCACTCCATACCTAACACCTTTTGTGATTCTGGTACGTGATATTCAGGGTAATCTCTTGCTATTTGATTATTCAATGTTGCATTATTAGAGGCCCAAGATTGTAGTGGCATGTTGGCACCTTGTAGCTCCTTGTTGGCCTCTTGATATAATTGTAACAGTTCAGTAGTACTGTTAACTGTCCCTTGAAAATTATCTACATATAGATTCTGACTGATTTCAGCCTATAGGGACTTGATGATTTTTCAGATGAGTATCTAGAGTTGCTTGCAACAGAAATGGACTTGACGTCGCGCCAAAAAGTACTGATGAAAATCTGAAAGTCACTATAGGACTATTGATATCTTCTGGGTTCTCTACCCATAGAAACTTAGTGAAGTCTCTATCTTCTTCCTGCAAGCCCGACTCTTAGAAAGGCCTTACTTATATCTGCTGAATATGCATATTTATTAAGTCTAAACTTCAACAGTATGTCATACAATTTCTGAGTTAGACTTGGACTGTTTGCAAACAATCATTTAGACTGGTTCCTTGGGGTCCAGATTTAGAGCTACAGTTAAAAACATCCGCAAAGGAGTTGTTTTTGATTCTCTCATTACAGCCATGTGTGGTAAAAAATGGCCTGTTTGCTTATTGTCGTGTTTCACGACTTCTATAAATTTATTCTGTAATGTTGAGCTATACTCATGATAGAGTTTTAAATGCTCAGGCCTTTTTCTTAGCTTTGCTAATTGAGATTTAAATTGACTATAAGCCATGTGATAATTGGTACGTAAGGTTATGGTTGATTTTCCATGGTAGCCTACCCGTATGTCATCATTGATCTGTACAGTTTCTAAGTACTGATTGTATGCACAGACATCATCAGGACGTGGTTGATCAGGAATTATTTCCTATAGCATCCAAGTTCCCACAATTGATGTACAGATTCCAATCCATCATCAATCATGTGGGGGATTTAAGGGGTGATGAT
>WNGS01165523.1:1886752-1914492 GCA_020271785.1 Procambarus virginalis
CACAACACACACCACACACACACACACACACACACACACACACACACACACACACACACACACACACACACACAAACAGTGTGAGGGGTTGAAGGTCTCAGATTGGCGAGACGTTACAAGTGGAGTCCCCGCAGGGGTCAGTCCTTGGACCTATACTGTTTCTGATATATGTAAATGATCTCCAGAGGGTATAGAATCGTTTCTCTCAATGTTTGCCGATGATGCAAAAATTATGAGGAGGATTGAAACTGAGGACGATAGTAGGAGGCTACAAGACGACCTAGACAGACTGAGTGAATGGTCCAACAAATGGCTGTTGAAGTTCAACCCGAGTAAATGCAAAGTAATGAAACTAGGCATTGGAAACAGGAGGCCAGACACAGGATACAGAATAGGAGATGAAGTACTTAATGAAACGGACAGAGAGAAAGATCTAGGAGTTGATATCACACCAAACCTGTCTCCTGAAGCCCACATAAAGAGGATAACATCTGCGGCATATGCGAGGCTGGCTAACATCAGAACAGCGTTCAGGAACCTGTGTAAGGAATCATTCAGAATCTTGTACACCACATATGTAAGACCAATCCTGGAGTATGCAGCCCCAGCATGGAGCCCGTACCTTGTCAAGCACAAGACGAAGCTGGAAAAAGTCCAAAGGTATGCCACTAGACTAGTCCCAGAACTAAGAGGCATGAGTTACGAGGAAAGGCTGCGGGAAATGCACCTTACGACACTGGAAGACAGAAGAGTAAGGGGAGATATGATCACAACCTACAAAATCCTCAGAGGAATCGACCGGGTAGACAAGGACAAACTATTCAACACTGGGGGGACGCGAACAAGGGGACACAGGTGGAAACTGAGTACCCACATGAGCCACAGAGACGTTAGAAGGAACTTTTTCAGTGTCAGAGTAGTTAACGGATGGAATGCATTAGGCAGTGATGTGGTGGAGGCTGACTCCATACACAGTTTCAAGGGTAGATATGATAGAGCCCAGTAGGCTCGGGAATCTGTACACCGGTTGATTGACAGTTGAGAGGCGGGACCAAAGAGCCAAAGCTCAACCCCCGCAAGCACAAATAGGTGAGTACAAATAGGTGAGTACACACAATAGAACAAGGAGAAGTCCCTGCGCTAAATGAGGAGGAGGCAAACCAAGCAACCTTGGAGGAATTTAACCTCTCCAGTGATGAGGTCAAAAGGAATCTGTTGGAGCCGAATGTGACAAAGGCTGTTGGGCCTGACAATTTTACCACGGATACTAAACGAAGGTGCAGAAGCACTAAGTGTGCCACTCTCTATGGTGTACAACACGTCACTGGAAACAGAAGACCTACCAGAAAGTTGGAAGACAGCTAACGTAGTCCCAATATACAAGAAGGGTGACAGGCAAGAGGCACTGAGCTACAGGCCAGTTTCCCTAACTTCTATACCATGCAAGGTGATGGAGAAGATTGTGAGGAAAAGGCTCGTAGAGCATCTGATGGGAAATAACTTTGTAACGCACCACCAACATGGGTTCAGAGATGGAAATCGTGCCTCACAGGTTTAATAGAATTCTATGACCAAGCAACACAAATTATGCAGGAAAGAGAAGGGTGGGCCGACTACATTTTCTTGAACTGTCAGAAAGCCTTTGACACAGTACCTCACAAAAAGATGTTACAAAAGTTGGAGCAACAGGCAGGAGTAAAAGGTAAGGCGCTCCAGTGGATAAGCAACAAGAAACAGCGAGTAACTGTGAGAGGGGGAGAGGCATCAGAGTGGCGAGATGTCACCAGCGGAGTCCCACAGGGCTCAGTACATGGACCCATCCTGTTTCTAATATATGTAAACGATCTTCCGGAGGGTTTAGACTCATTCCTCTCAAAGTTTGCTGATAATGCAAAAATTAATAGAAGAATCAAGACAGATGAAGATAGACAAAACTTCAGGACGACCTGGACAGACTGGTGGAATGGTCTAGAAAATGGCTACTGAAGTTTAACTCAGGAAAGTGTAAAGTAATGAAATTAGGCGGAGGGAGCACAAGGCTTAACACAAGGTACCATATGGGAGGTGATATCCTGCTAGAGTCAAATAGAGAGAAAGATCTGGGGGTTGATATCACACAGAACCAGTCTCCAGAGACCCACATCAAAAGGATATCATCAGCGACATATGCTAGGTTGGCCAACATAAGAACTGCCTTTCGAAACATTTGCAAGGAATCCTTCAGGACCCTGTATACCACTTACGTAAGACCAATCCTAAAGTATGCAGCTCCAGCCTGGATTCCATACCTAGTTAAACAAAAGACAAAGTTAGACAAGATTCAGAGGTATGCCACCAGACTGGTCTCTGAATTGAGAGGTATGAGTTAGGAGGAAACGCTAAGGGAGCAGAACCTCATATCCCTGGAAAACAGAAGAGTAAGGGGAGACATGATAACCACCTACAAAATTCTCAGGGGAATTGACAGGGTGGACAAAGACAAACTATTTAGCACGGGTGGAACACAAACAAGAGGACTCTGGTGGAAATTTGGTTCCCAAATGAGCCACAGGGACGTTAGAAAGAAATTTTTCAGTGTCAGTAGTTAACAAATGGAATGCACTAGGCAGTGATGTGGTGGAGGCTGACTCCATACACAGTTTCAAATATAGATTTGATAGAGCACAGTATACTCAGGAATCTGTGCATCAGTTGATTGACAGTTGAGAGGCGGGACCAAAGAGCCAAAGCTCAACCCCCGCAAGCACAAATAGGTGAGTACAAACAGATGAGTGTACACACACACACACACACACACACACACACACACACAAGAATTACGTCTGCGGCATATGCAAGACTGGTTATTATCAAAACAGCCTTCAGGAACCTGTGTAAGGAATCGTTCAGAATCAGGCGATGAGTCACAATAACGTTGCTAAAGTATGTTGACCAGACCACACACTAGAAGGTGAAGAGACGACGACGTTTCGGTCCGCCCTGGACCATTCTCAAGTCGATTGTGATGAGGGAGTAGAGACGGGCAATAAATACGCAAGAGAAGGAGCAAAGTAAGGTGTAGTAGAGGGGATAGTAATAATAATAAGAGCTGCAGAAGGCCTATTGGCCCATACGAGGCAGCTCCTATTATAACCACCGAATGAGAAGGAGATAGGAATAAGAAGAGGATAGCATCCTCTTCCCTCCTTCCTTTTTCAGGGGCACCCAGAGGCACACAGTTGCACACAGTGGCACCCAGAGGCACACAGAGGCACACAGAGGCACACAGAGGCACCCAGTTGCACACAGTGGCACACAGGCACCCAGTGGCACCCAGTTGCACACAGAGGCACCCAGTGGCACACAGTGGCACCCAGTGGCACACAGTGGCACCCAGAGGCACACAGTGGCACACAGAGGCACACAGAGGCACACAGAGGCACACAGTGGCACACAGTGGCACACAGAGGCACACAGTGGCACCCAGAGGCACCCAGAGGCACACAGTGGCACACAGTGGCACCCAGAGGCACCCAGAGGCACACAGAGGCACCCAGAGGCACACAGTGGCACCCAGAGGCACACAGTGGCACCCAGTTGCACACAGACACACAGAGGCACACAGTGGCACACAGGCACCCAAAGGCACACAGTGGCACCCAGTTGCACACAGAGGCACACAGTGGCACCCAGTGGCACACAGTGGCACAGAGGCACACAGTGGCACACAAGAGGCACACAGTGGCACACAGTGGCACACAGGCACACAGTGGCACACAGAGGCACACACTGGCACACAGAGGAAGGGTGATATTGGCAGCTGGCGAAAAATTAGAACGTCGTTCAGAAACCTAAATGAAGACTATGTAATCTACACAGCGTTTGTTAGACAAATAATGGAACATGCAGCACTGGCCTGGCATCCACACTTTGTGAAGCATAAAACAAAACTGAAAAAGTGCAGAGATTTGCGACTAGATTAATTCCTGAGCAAAATTTGTAAGGCTATGAGGGTAGGCCGAAGGAAATAAACTTCACAAAACTGGAAGAGTGCAGAAACAAAGGAAATATAATCACAACATAGAAGATACTGAGGGGAATAAGGAAGGTGAACAGGGATAGATTCTTTAAACAGAGAAAAGAGGACAAGAGGACACAAGTGGAATCCGGAAGCAAATCAGTCGAAGAAATATAAGGAAATACTCGTACCCTGTACAGATGGTCAACAAGTGGACTGTAAGGCAAGAAGAAGTAGTGGAAGCCGCCTCCAATTACAACTTTAAGACCAGATTCGGCAAAGAGTTTAAGCGTCAGAATAGATGTGCGAGAGAGCAACAGGTACTACGAAGCTAGAAGGCGGAGCATTAAGAGCTAGACCTCACTGCCTGCAGTCACTGAAAGGGAAGCACCACCACCAATACCTCTATCTACACCACCACCACCACAACACCACCACCACAATACCACCACCACACCAACGTCCTGTGTCTCAGTGGTTGACCACATGGAACACGCTCATGGGACAACATCTCCCATGGTAAAGTTAGAGGATGGTTCGAGGGTTGTGGAGGAGGCGAGCGGCCGGGCTTCTGGGTGGCCCCTGCTCTCTACTGTGCAAATTTGCCTCAGTGTCAGGTTGGCACTCAGGTGGCGCTTATTTGGCGTGTCGTACTTTAGCATGTCTTGCTTGACTGGAGTGCCTCCACCTCTTGCCCTCTGTGCTCTTGACCGCGAGGTAACCTCAAGTCTTCCATGCTCAATGGTGAACTATGTGCTGTGTACTTTTTGTTCCATTATTAAACCTTACAGACAATCACTAATTTCTAAATCAACCCCATTTCCAGCCCTGTCTCGTACCCGTAACCACCGAGCCCAAGGCTCTCCAACACCAAGCCCAAGGCTCTCCAACACCAAGCCCAAGGCTCTCCAACACCAAGCCCAAGGCTCTCCAACACCAAGCCCAAGGCTCTCCAACACCAAGCCCAAGGCTCTCCAACACCAAGCCCAAGGCTCTCCAACACCAAACCCAAGGCTCTCCAACACCAAGCCCAAGGCTCTCCAACACCAAGCCCAAGGCTCTCCAACACCAAGCCCAAGGCTCTCCAACACCAAGCCCAAGGCTCTCCAACACCAAGCCCAAGGCTCTCCAACACCAAGCCCAAGGCTCTCCAACACCAAGCCCAAGGCTCTCCAACACCAAGCCCAAGGCTCTCCAACACCAAGCCCAAGGCTCTCCAACACCAAGCCCAAGGCTCTCCAACACCAAGCCCAAGGCTCTCCAACACCAAGCCCAAGGCTCTCCAACACAAAGCCCAAGGCTCTCCAACACAAAGCCCAAGGCTCTCCAACACCAAGCCCAAGGCTCTCCAACACCAAGCCCAAGGCTCTCCAACACCCAGTAAGTCAACCTCAGTGTGGTACACAGCCTTTAAACACACTCCACATAATGACGTGTCCAGGTCATAACTGCGCCATCTCAGAGCCTTACACAGTAATTATGATTTTCAACATTAAATCTTTAAGGAATAAGAGAATACTACTTTTGTTTTTTCCTATGTCTAGCGAGGTGATCTGTTATCTTATACGTCGCCTCCAGATCCCTTATCTCC
This sequence comes from Procambarus virginalis, assembly GCA_020271785.1. Classification (NCBI taxonomy): domain Eukaryota; kingdom Metazoa; phylum Arthropoda; class Malacostraca; order Decapoda; family Cambaridae; genus Procambarus; species Procambarus virginalis. The sequence continues at coordinate 1,892,341 of WNGS01165523.1, forward strand.
TGGTGCTCACCAAGTCCTCCACCCCCTTGCTGAGCGTTCATATATTACTGCCCGAGAATTGCTTCTTTTACAGTTGGATGCGTGGCAAGCGTACTCTTAATATCTATATAGAACAACAGTAGCCGGTGTCTCGTAGCACCGGGGGCGGCATGGCTGGGATATCTGTGTTAATTTACGATTGGGAAGTTTGCCGTAGGTGAGAGTGCCGGGGATAATGTCCCCACCACTATCACTAATCACCGTGTGCTTACGGCACTCCAACTTCTGCTTCTCGTTCCTGATTCTTAATCAGCTGGGCACAGATTCCTGAACCTAGTGAGTTCTTATTGATTTATACATGCAACCGTGTATAGTATCGCCCTCTGGCACCTCACTTTCTACTGCTTTCCTGTTAAGTACTGTTAAGTACTCTAAAACTGAAGAAAATAATCTTTCCAATGTCTCTATGGGTCTTATTGATAATCTGCTTCCACCTGTGTCCCCATGTTCTTGTGCCACCTGTGTTTCAATAGTATTATTATCTTCACTATCAATTTCCTCTATTGATTTTGTACGTGGTAATCATGTCTCGCAAAACACTTTTCTCTTCCATGACGTGATGTTTAATTGCTGTAACCTTTCCTCATAACTCATATTTCTCAACTGTGGGACTAGCCTTGTGGCATACCTCTCAACTTTCTCCATCTTTATTCTGTGTTTGATTAGCTATTACCTTGCTTCCTTGGAAGGATGGTAAGCTAGTGGTGTGGAACAACACGAGCTCTGCCACACTGGCCAGCACCTACCTCCACTACAGCACACATGAAAGGAGCGGTGCTGCTTCTTTTAGGGAATCACAGAAAATTATGAAATACAGAGGTCTGGCACATTGCTACAGCTTTGTTCCGATCGGCTCGGAGACCCTCGGTTCGTGGGGAAAATGTGCATTGAAGTTCCTGAAGGAATTGGGGGACAAATTGATCACCGCTACAAAAGATCTGAGAGCAAAAAGTTTCTTGTTCCAGCGCCTCAGTGTTGCGATTCAGAGGGGGGAATGCCTGTTGCGTCTTGGGCACTAGTCCAACTTCAGAGGAATTCGAAGAAGCGTTTAACTTGCAACAATGATCGAACCTGTCTGTGACATTCATCAATGTTTCCCATTGTCGTGTTTTTCAAGAGATCCATAACCTTTAAGCACTTTTTGTAATATTTTTGTATCAACCCATGTATATTTTGTAACCATCAAATACATATTAAAGCACAAAAAAAGGAAGGAGGTGGTAGGAGAAAAGCACACAGAAACTATTGGAGGGGATCTAAACATTCCCTCTAATGCGTTATGCGTGGTTTCCTCCGAGGCTAAGGGTCCCCCTTCTAGCCAGAGGTGGTACTCCCTATATTAAAAATATATTTATATATATATTATATATATATATATATCATAGGTACATAATATAATATAGGTATATAACAAATATAAATAATTTATATTTATATATATGACAGTTGGCCTGACATTACCGCTGCAAGCTCCCTATTGCTAAGTGTAATTTCAAGTGACCTCGATGCATAGCCAAGTAGTGATCTGGTCTGATATGCGGATGAAACACTATGTCGGTTTTGGGTTTGATCTAAATAAACAGTATATTAACATTGATAAATGCGTCTGGGAGGGAGGGCTGTAGCGAGCCTGGACTGAGAACGGGCCGCCATCCTCGCCTCCAGGCGGCTGCCAACACAAATTCAGTAAATACGCATTCAATAAAGCTGTTTACAGAGCTGCGAATCGAAAAGAGGTCGTCGGCGAAGTTCTGTTCGTTAAAAGTTCTAACGTCATCAGCTGTGATGATTAGCGTGTAAACCGTTGTTCAGTCACAAACTGGGGGTTAGGCGGCAGGATTACCGCCCATTTGGCTCTGTTGATGACTGACTTACCTCACATATAATTAGCATCAAACACCTGACCTTACCTACTCTCAGCCTAACTATACCCCAAATTATAATACATAATATTAATTTATACACATTTCTCATTCATATTAAACAATTGTTATTATGAATACAGAACATGTTAACGATGCCGACTGTAGCTTGGAGTGCCGCAGCTTTAACGAGCCAAGACTGCGAACAAGTTGTGTCAAGTGATTTTCATTCATAAACAGGTGGCTTAGCGGCTAGTTAAACTAGCATTTGGGCAATGTTCTGATGATGGACCGGTGGCGCAATATTTTTTTTCTAACAGGAGTGATAGACAAGCCAGCCTGAGGCCATGCTGGTCCCAAGTGCGGGGTTCGTGGTTATCAACAACTCCACTGAGATAATAAGATGCGAGCCGCTGATGGCGGCCAGCCACCACATAAATACTCCCTGACCATTTACAGGGAGCAAGATATCAGCTCTAATGTTTTCCTTCATTACAAGACATTTCTCATCGTGTGACAAGGACTCGTTACCGCTGCTCCGCACTACTGACCAAGCTGGCACACACACAAGGCCAGGAACGATCACAGCTTATTTCAGGAGGGTTTCGGGGAGAAGGGAAGGTGAAGGGTGCCGGCAGTGAGGGAGGTGATGAGGTAGGCAAACATCGGGTGAGGTAAGCGGGTGATAGGTAAGGGAGAGGCGACCCAACCATCCCCAGCCACGCCACTCTCCACCTCTCACATGGCCTTCTACATACTAGTTAAAATACAGATAAACTTATTCACAAATTATACAACTAATTGCTATTTGTTAGTTCAATCTGGAGTGTGAGGGTTGTTAAGAGTAGACTGGGGATGGGTGGAGGGCTGAGGTGGTGATGGGTGTAGTGAGGTGGTGCTGGGTGTAGTGAGGTGTGTGCTGGGTGGAGGGCTGAGGTGGTGATGGGTGTAGTGAGGTGGTGCTGGGTGTAGTGAGGTGTGTGCTGGGTGTAGTGAGGTGTGTGCTGGGTGTAGTGAGGTGGTGATGGGTGTAGTGAGGTGGTGCTGGGTGTAGTGAGGTGGTGCTGGGTGTAGTGAGGTGTGTGCTGGGTGTAGTGAGGTGGTGATGGGTGTAGTGAGGTGTGTGCTGGGTGTAGTGAGGTGTGCGCTGGGTGTAGTGAGGTGTGTGCTGGGAGAGTGAGGTGTGTGCTGGGTGTAGTGAGGTGTGCGCTGGGAGAGTGAGGTGGTGATGGTGTAGTGAGGTGGTGATGGTGTAGTGAGGTGTGTGCTGGGTGTAGTGAGGTGGTGATGGGTGTAGTGAGGTGTGTGCTGGGTGTAGTGAGGTGGTGATGGGTGTAGTGAGGTGTGTGCTGGGAGAACGAGGTGGTGATGGGTGTAGTGAGGTGGTGATGGGTATAGTGAGGTGTGTGCTGGGTGTAGTGAGGTGTGTGCTGGGAGAGTTAGTCTTAACGTCCACGTTGCTAAAGTGTGACCAGAAGGACTGACCTGGGCTGGTCCCGGGCACGTGGGAGGGGGTGGGGCTGGTCCCGGGCACGTGGGAGGGGGGTGGGGCTAGTCCCGGGCACGTGGGAGAGGTGGGGGCTGGTCCCGGGCACGTGGGAGGGGTGGGGGCTGGTCCCGGGCACGTGGGAGGGGTGGGGCTGGTCCCGGGCACGTGGGAGGGGTGGGGCTGGTCCCGGGCACGTGGGAGGGGTGGGCTGGTCCCGGGCACGTGGGAGAGGTGGGGCTGGTCCCGGCACGTGGGAGGGGTGGGGCTGGTCCGGGCACGTGGGAGGGGTGGGGCTGAAAATTATCAATCAGAGACTTGTGAAGTTCATGGAAGAGGAAGGGAAGTATAATACCAGGCAGCACGGGTTTAGAAACCGCAGAGGAGCCCATACAGCTATAGCCCTGATCTACGAGCATATAGCCAATGCAGTGTCGAAAAAAGATCAGTGTAATATAGTGCTTAGAGACGTCTCGAAAGCCTTCGACAAAGTGTGGCACACAGGTCTAAAATATAAGATATCTGAACTAGGGCTTCCTGAGAGGTTTACTGCTACTCTCTGCAGCTTTATAGACAATAGAACTGCTAGGCTTAATATCGGCAGCTACTTGGGGGACGTAATAGAACTGAAAAGTGGAGTACCGCAAGGAAGCTGCCTCTCCCCCACTCTATTCAACATATATACAGCGGACCTACCCCAACCCCACCATGGAGAATACATCACATACGCCGATGATGTCACCCAAATAATTTGCCAACCGGGACCATCGAACCGCTACTAGCCGACAAGACCAAGGCAGCAATTGAACTCATCAACAACTTTGAGAAGCAATGGAAAATTAGCACCAACAAACAAAAGTTTCAGATAATACACATTGCGAAAAGAAACCCGGACCCCATCATCCTGGACAACCATCCGATCCAATATGCGGAGGTAGGCAGAATACTGGGACTCATGATAAATAGAACAGGGATACAAATTCATGTAAGGGACCGACTAAATAAAGCCAAAGTAGCATTAGGAAAACTGAGAAGATTCCGAAACCTCAGTACTAACATTCAGATCCACCTATATAAGGCTCTAGTTCGGCCGCACTTAGAGTATCCCCCAGTACCACTACACACCATAAAGAAAACTAACATGCAGAAACTGCAAGCAGTGCAAAATAAGGCGCTCAGGAGAGCAGCAAAACACCGTCCACCATATAATCAAACAATCCAGGAGCTCCATGAACTCTTGAATATACAGCCACTAAACATCAGACTGCAGCACCAAGCCATCAGGGTGTGGAACACCATCGAAATGTTAGAGGATCCAATGTTAGAAAGGCGTCTCCAAGATGAGACGCCCCGCTCCCACAGCTGGTGGCCCAAGAGCCTCGATTCTCTGGTTGATAACCCTGTCCCACAGTATATAATCCCCAGATGAGATATATATGTGTATATAGGAACAGTTCATACAAGTATATATATGAACAACTCGATAAATAATATGTATGAACTATTCGACAAATAATAATAATTAAACAAAGAGCCTTAAACAGAACAACATGTGTGGAAGCATCGGAGTGTGTATATATGAATGCTACTCAGTATTCATCTATAGACATCCATATGTGGTGAAACATGTGAAGAACCTCTCACACACTCACAGCTCCCTGACAAGAGGGAGCCAGCTTAGCTTAGCTGCCAACACCCACACATCGTGTCAGCAAGGCGGACAGCCCGCCTGCTTTCATACCTCTCACTGTACTTCCCACTTCTATACTTCACTTCACCTATGCCTCTCCTTCCTCTTTACTCCCAAAAAGGTGGGGCTGGTCCCGGGCACGTGGGAGGGGTGGGGCTGGTCCCGGGCACGTGGGAGAGGGTGGGGCTGGTCCTGGGCACGTGGGCGAGGGTGGGGCTGGTCCTGGGCACGTGGGAGGGGTGGGGGCAGCAACACACGTACCTGGGGGCGACACAACACTGTCAGTTCACAGAAGCATCATTACCGAATCAAGAACACAGGTTCCACTCTGCCTCACACTCTGCCTGGAGCTTCACTCTGCCTCACCCTCTGCCTGGAGCTCCACTCTGCCTCACACTCTGTCTGGAGCTCCACTCTGCCTCACACTCTGCCTGGAGCTCCACTCTGCCTCACACTCTGCCTGGAGCTCCACTCTGCCTCACACTCTGCCTGGAGCTCCACTCTGCCTCACACTCTGCCTGGAGCTCCACTCTGCCTCACACTCTGCCTGGAGCTCCACTCTGCCTCACACTCTGCCTGGAGCTCCACTCTGCCTCACACTCTGCCTGGAGCTCCACTCTGCCTCACACTCTGCCTGGAGCTTCACTCTGCCTCACACTCTGCCTGGAGCTCCACTCTGCCTCACACTCTGCCTGGAGCTCCACTCTGCCTCACACTCTGCCTGGAGCTCCACTCTGCCTCACACTCTGCCTGGAGCTCCACTCTGCCTCACACTCTGCCTGGAGCTCCACTCTGCCTCACACTCTGCCTGGAGCTCCACTCTGCCTCACACTCTGCCTGGAGCTCCACTCTGCCTCACACTCTGCCTGGAGCTCCACTCTGCCTCACACTCTGCCTGGAGCTCCACTCTGCCTCACACTCTGCCTGGAGCTCCACTCTGCCTCACACTCTGCCTGGAGCTCCACTCTGCCTCACACTCTGCCTGGAGCTCCACTCTGCCTCACACTCTGCCTGGAGCTCCACTCTGCCTCACACTCTGCCTGGAGCTCCACTCTGCCTCACACACTGCCCGGAGCTCCACTCTGCCTCACACACTGCCCGGAGCTCCACTCTGCCTCACACTCTACCCGGAGCTCCACTCTGCCTCACACACTGCCTGGAGCTCCACTCTGCCTCACACACTGCCTGGAGCTCCACTCTGCCTCACACTCTACCCGGAGCTCCACTCTGCCTCACACACTGCCCGGAGCTCCACTCTGCCTCACACACTGCCCGGAGCTCCACTCTGCCTCACACACTGCCCGGAGCTCCACTCTGCCTCACACACTGCCCGGAGCTCCACTCTGCCTCACACACTGCCCGGAGCTCCACACTGCCCGGAGCTCCACTCTGCCTCACACACTGCCCGGAGCTCCACTCTGCCTCACACACTGCCCGGAGCTCCACTCTGCCTCACACACTGCCCGGAGCTCCACTCTGCCTCACACACTGCCCGGAGCTCCACTCTGCCTCACACACTGCCCGGAGCTCCACTCTGCCTCACACACTGCCTGGAGCTCCACTCTGCCTCACACACTGCCCGGAGCTCCACACTGCCCGGAGCTCCACTCTGCCTCACACACTGCCCGGAGCTCCACACTGCCCGGAGCTCCACACTGCCCGGAGCTCCACACTGCCTCACACTCAAAACAACATCAGCCCTCTACTCTTACGCTAAATTAAAACTTTCTACTATCTCTATGACTCATCTGAGTCAAGCGTCGACCCCATGCCCTCTTGTTCTATTGGTATTCAATGTGAACGTTTCATCTATTTACACTGTCAATTCCCCTAAGTAATTTGTTCATCTCCCCTCTCTCATGTCATATATATCATGTTTCCACTCTCTCCTTTCTAGCGTCGTCAGGATCAGTTCTTTCAGTCGCTCTTCATACCCCATCCCTCGTAACTCTGGGACGTGCCTCGTCGCAAACTTTTAAACTGTTTCCAGTTTATTTATGTGTTTCTTCAGGTGGGGACTCCATGCTGGCGCGGCATACTCTAAGACTGGTCTCACGTAGGCAGTTTAAAGCGCCCTAAATGCCTTCCTACTTAGGTTTCTGAATGATGTTCTAACTATTGGTAGCGTAGAGTACGATGCTGTCCTTTTCTTATTTATGTGTGCTTCTGGAGTTAGAAACACAGTGCCTCTGTGTGTGTGTGTGTGTGTGTGTGTGTGTGTGGTGTGTGGTGTGTGGTGTGTGGTGTGTGGTGTATGTGTGTATGGTGTATGTGTGTGTGTGTGTGTGTGTGTGTGTGTGTGTGTGTGGTGTGTGTGTGTGTGTGTGTGTGTGTGTGTGTGTGTGTGTGTGTACGCGCGCGCGCGCGCGCGCGTTCACCTAGTTGTATTCACCTAGTTGTGCTTGCGAGGGTTGAGCCCGCCTCTCGACTAACAATAGTAGTAACTGTTGATTGATTAGCTAGTTTTTTCACACACACAGTGGAAATAGACGAAAAGTTCACAAAGAATACTGACAGAACGAGGGAAAATGGGTGGAAGCTGGAAACTCAGATGAGTCACAGATGTTAGGAATTTTTCTTTTAGCGTGAGAGTAGTGGAAAAATGTAGTGCACTTAAGGAGCAGGTTGTGGAAGCAAACTCTACTCATAATTTTTAAAGTAGGTATGATAGGGAAATGGGACAGGAGTCATTGCTGTAAACAACCGATGGCTGGAAAGCCGGGATCCAAGAGTCAATGGTCGATCCTGCAGGCACAAATAGGCGAGTACAAATAAGTGAGAAACTAGACGGCATCATATAAGCTCTTTTTAAAGACTACAATAATAAATATAATATTAACCTAATTTATCCTTGAACTAAACTATACAACCAGCTAATTTCAATATGTATTGCCGGACTTGCATTACACGATCGAAACTCTTTGTGAAAGTGTTAAATGGTTAAGAACTCTTACTGTGTTTATTTTAGTACTAAGGTGGAGCCAAAGGCTGCCACAATATGTTACTATGCGTCACTGAGACGCCTCTCACAATGTTACTATGCGTCACTGAGACGCCTCTCACAATGTTACTATGCGTCACTGAGACGCCTCTCACAATGTTACTATGCGTCACTGAGACGCCTCTCACAATGTTACTATGCGTCACTGAGACGCCTCTCACATTGTTACTATGCGTCACTGAGACGCCTCTCACAATATGTTACTATGCGTCACTGAGACGCCTCTCACAATGTTACTATGCGTCACTGAGACGCCTCTCACAATATGTTACTATGCGTCACTGAGACGCCTCTCACAATGTTACTATGCGTCACTGAGACGCCTCTCAATGTTACTATGCGTCACTGAGACGCCTCTCACAATATGTTACTATGCGTCACTGAGACGCCTCTCACATATGTTACTATGCGTCACTGAGACGCCTCTCACAATATGTTACTATGCGTCACCGAGACGCCTCTCACAATATGTTACTATGCGTCACTGAGACGCCTCTCACAATATGTTACTATGCGTCACTGAGACGCCTCTCACAATTTACTATGCGTCACCGAGACGCCTCTCACAATATGTTACTATGCGTCACTGAGACGCCTCTCACAATATGTTACTATGCGTCACTGAGACGCCTCTCACAATTTACTACGCGTCACCGAGACGCCTCTCACAATATGTTACTATGCGTCACTGAGACGCCTCTCACAAAACTTTCCAGTGTCGACTGCAAGGCATCTTGAGCTGCACTTACAAAATGCATCAAGTAACCATCAACCTGTCTGTGTGTACACTCAGGTGCGCTCAAACTTGCACTGATGAATTGGTAAAACTCTACAGTTTCCTGAAGATGATCTGTTGGCTGTCAGTAACATATATATTATTGACTAGAATGGTTGTATACAACAACAAGATTGTCTAATTACTAGGCTGGTCGAGCGGTAAATATAAATATTAAACACTCGCCAAGACGGTCACTGGCCACATCAACTATGTACACTCATCAACAAATATTCCTTTTGTTAGGAATGGCAAGATCCACCAACTATCTTCCTACTCAACCAAACGTAAGTCGTCTGTATGTATTGGGCCACAACATAAAAATCTATCACAATATTGTGAAGGCAATAGAGATGGTAAATTTTACCACTGTAGTTAAATATATAACAGTCCCCGCAGCGCAGTGGTAAAGCACTCGCCCGGCGCTTCGCGAACGCTTTGACTTGGGTTCGTATCCAGGCCGGAGAGGATTGACTGAGCGCTAATCCTTAACTGTAGCCTCTGTTCACCCCAACAGTGAATAAGTCCCTGGTTATTAAACGATTTTGCGGGTCGTATTCCGGGGAAAATTAGTATTAAGGACCTGCCAGGAACGCCACGCGTGCTGGTGGCTGTACAAGAATGTAACAACTCTTGTATATATAAAATAAACACTGATTTCCTAAAACAGTTCATGAATTTGATAATGGATATATAAACATACTGATATTACATCCACAAAAAATACTATTCAGTCACGTTTGAGATACTAATAAATTTCTCTTAATGTTCATTGCTGATGGAAAATTTATGAAGGAAAAATTATATGGAAAAATAAGGTGGAATTCTGAAAAAAAATGGATTACCTGGAGAAAATGCATTTGTGGTCCCTGAAGTGGCTACTAGAGTTAAGCTCAAGCAAGTGTAAAGTACAGAGGGCTGTATATGGGAAACAGGAAGCCAGACACAGCATCACACGGGAGAGGAAATCCCCTTCGGATACGACAGAGAAAAAGGCATCGGGGTTGATATTACACCTGTCTCCTGAAGCCCTCAAAAAAGAACCAGTCAGCTGCATATGGAAGAATAAAGGCTGTACAAATATAAGCCTATCTTCCATAACTCCCCCCTGCACTCCAGCTATGTCAATAGGCCGTTCTCCCTCTTCGCCCTTACTTCATTACACACAGAGATCACAATTGCGTGATGCATCAAATGAACAAATCCACTTGTAAGGTATCATATCGGTTAATTTGTCACCTTACAAATCCATATTTGTAAGGTGTAATGAAGTAAGGGCGAAGAGGGAGAACGGCCTATTGACATAGCTCGAGTGCAGGGGGGAGTTGTGTAAAACCCTGGTTTGTGTCTCGGAGAGGCTGCAGGATCCAGTAAGTTCAGTAGAACTTCGGTTTCAACTCGTTTTGACCATGTCGTAGCTCAGTCGATTAAGGCAGCGTCTGGGATGCTCTCTGACGCAGGTTCGAATCCTCGTCACGGCCCTTGTGGATTTGTTCATTTGATCCATCACGTAATTGTGATTTGTGTGTGTAAGTTCAAGTATGTTTATTGAGACAAGAAAGAAATACATCTCAAATGGACCTGCTGATCATAGCACAATCCCGCACACCAGTCAGCACCCCGCTCCCCCCGCCTCTCCTCCACCAGTACAGTGGAGAACCCCCGCGTCTGGAAAGGTGAATCACAGACAACTTGTGTCGTGTTGTTTATCTTATTCATCAAAATGATTCATTAAGTGAATACAAACGGCAAGTCACTCGGTGAGAGACTGGCTTCAGGAACCAGCTTACCGCCTAACAAAGCAGTATATATATTCAGTGCATGATCCGTGTTGATATATGACCAATAGCAACACTGAAGACAACCACAGTGTTGACAACACAGCAATAATGTGGCAGTACAGTTGTTTGGGAGGTTGACACTGAGGTCGTCGCCACGAGTGTGCGGTTGTCAAGACTGCTCACACACAGGTCTGCTCACAACCCCTGGTCTGCTAACCACAACCCCTGGTCTGCTCACCACAACCCCTGGTCTGCTCAATACAACCCCTGGTCTGCTCACCACAACCCCTGGTCTGCTCACCACAACCCTGGTCTGCTCACCACAACCCCTGGTCTGCTCACCACAACCCCTCGTCTGCTCACCACAACCCCTCGTCTGCTCACCACAACCCCTCGTCTGCTCACCACAACCCCTCGTCTGCTCACCACAACCCCTCGTCTGCTCACCACAACCCCTCGTCTGCTCACCACAACCCCTCGTCTGCTCACCACAACCCCTCGTCTGCTCACCACAACCCCTCGTCTGCTCACCACAACCCCTCGTCTGCTCACCACAACCCCTCGTCTGCTCACCACAACCCCTCGTCTGCTCACCACAACCCCTCGTCTGCTCACCACAACCCCTCGTCTGCTCACCACCCCCTCGTCTGCTCACCACAACCCCTCGTCTGCTCACCACAACCCTCGTCTGCTCACCACAACCCCTCGTCTGCTCACCACAACCCCTCGTCTGCTCACCACAACCCCTCGTCTGCTCACCACAACCCCTGGTCCTTGTGTAGTGATGTGATACAGTGATCAAGTGTGACACAGCAGACATGTGTGACACAGCATAGAGATGTGACACAGCATAGAGATGTGACACAGCATAGAGATGTGACACAGCAGACAGGTGTGACACAGCATAGAGATGTGACACAGCATGCAGGTGTGACACAGCATAGATGTGACCAGCATAGAGATGTGACACAGCAGACAGGTGTGACACAGCAGACAGGTGTGACACAGCATAGAGATGTGACACAGCATGCAGGTGTGACACAGCATGCAGGTGTGACACAGCATGCAGGTGTGACACAGCATGCGGCGTGACACAGCATAGAGGTGTGACACAGCAAGGAGGTGTGACACGGCATGCAGGTGTGACACGGCATGCAGGCGTGACACAGCATAGAGGCGTGACAACACATAGGTGTGACAACACATAGGTGTGACAACACATAGGTGTGACACAGCATAGAGGTGTGACAACACATAGGTGTGACACAGCAAAGCGCCGTGACACAACACATAGGTGTGACACCAGCCCGTCCTCCTAAGGTTCCCCAACGTCAAGAAAACGGTCAATTTAAACTATCGACTCCTAACTTACCAGAGAACCCTCAACAGAAAACGGGACAGTACGTCACTTTCGTGAGCCGGTTCCATTTTCTAGTACGACAATTTTTGGCTTTATGTTACACATACGATCAAAATGCGACGTTCTTTGTGAGAGGACAGGTTTGGGACGCAGGGTAAGCCTGTACTACAGTGTACTGGTGTGACAGTGTAGATGTGTGAAACAGCGCAGGGTTGCGACGCAGTGTTGTGATGTGACACAGCGTACAGGTGTGTCTCAGTGTTGTAATGTGACACAATGTAGATGTGTCGCACCTGTGCGTTGTTTGACACAGCTGTCACCGGAACATGTAGCATAGTGATGTAGGAATCACTACATTATAGCCACAAGGAAATAAAGAAGCGAGGTGTTGCAGGCAGTGGGTATACCACGCTGCTCGTAGCCCGCCTCATTAGTGTGTTAACTGCTATGTCAATTAAGAGGACAAGAAGTCGTTCTCTNTGGTGGCCCAAGATGAGACGCCCCGCTCCACAGCTGGTGGCCGAAGAGCCGCGATTTACTAGATGAAACCCAGACCAGAAATCCTTCCCCCAATAATTGAGTATGTATGTGAATAGTTGTGTGTATGAATATGTATACGGGTATATATGTATAGGTGTATTTATGAATAACTCAATAAATAATAATAATAAATAGTCTTAAACAGACATGTGTGGAAGCATCGGAGTGTGTATATATGAATGCTACACAGTATCATCTATAGACATCCATATATGGTGAAACACATGTGAAGAACCTCTCACACACTCACAGCTCCCTGACAAGAGGGAGCCAGCTTAGCTTAGCTGCCAACACCCACACATGGTGCCAGCAAGGCGGACAGCCCGCCTGCTTTCATACCTCTCACTATTTCCCACTTCTAAACTTCCCTTCACCTATGCCTCTCCTTCCTCTTTATTTGGGGGGGGGGGTGTTAAAGGGTACGGGCGTGGGTGGGGGCGAGGGTGGGGGCGAGGGTGGGGGCGAGGGGTGGGGGCTGAGGGTTGGGGGCGAGGGTGAGGGTGGGCGAGGGTGGGGGGCGAGGGTGGGTCAAGGGTAGAGGGCGAGGGGGGGGGGGGGCGAGGGTGGGCCGAGGGTGGGGGCGAGGGTGAGGGCGAGGTGGGCCGAGGGTGGGGGCGGAGGGTTGAGGGCGAGGGTGGGCCGAGGGTGGGGGTGAGGGCGAGGGTGGGCCAAGGGTGGGGGTGAGGGCGAGGGTGGGGCCAAGGGTGGGGGTGAGGGCGAGGGTGGGCCAAGGGTGGGGGCGGGTACAAGGGATTGTGGTCACGGTGCTGCTCTCTGACGTCATCCTGCCTTCTGTCCCTGGCCTAAAAATTCCAGTGTGTGTACTGCCCTTGTTGAGTGAGCCAGTCCTCCCAACACCACCCTCACTACACACACACACACACACACACACACACCACACACACACACACACACACACACACACACACACACACACACACACACACACACACACACACCAATAGAACAAGGAGAAGTCCCTGCGCTAAATGAGGAGGAGGCAAACCAAGCAACCTTGGAGGAATTTAACCTCTCCAGTGATGAGGTCAAAAGGAATCTGTTGGAGCCGAATGTGACAAAGGCTGTTGGGCCTGACAATTTTACCACGGATACTAAACGAAGGTGCAGAAGCACTAAGTGTGCCACTCTCTATGGTGTACAACACGTCACTGGAAACAGAAGACCTACCAGAAAGTTGGAAGACAGCTAACGTAGTCCCAATATACAAGAAAGGTGACAGGCAAGAGGCACTGAACTACAGGCCAGTTTCCCTAACTTCTATACCATGCAAGGTGATGGAGAAGATTGTGAGGAAAAGGCTCGTAGAGCATCTGATGGGAAATAACTTTGTAACGCACCACCAACATGGGTTCAGAGATGGAAATCGTGCCTCACAGGTTTAATAGAATTCTATGACCAAGCAACACAAATTATGCAGGAAAGAGAAGGGTGGGCCGACTACATTTTCTTGGACTGTCAGAAAGCCTTTGACACAGTACCTCACAAAAAGATGTTACAAAAGTTGGAGCAACAGGCAGGAGTAAAAGGTAAGGCGCTCCAGTGGATAAGCAACAAGAAACAGCGAGTAACTGTGAGAGGGGGAGAGGCATCAGAGTGGCGAGATGTCACCAGCGGAGTCCCACAGGGCTCAGTACATGGACCCATCCTGTTTCTAATATATGTAAACGATCTTCCGGAGGGTTTAGACTCATTCCTCTCAACGTTTGCTGATAATGCAAAAATTAATAGAAGAATCAAGACAGATGAAGATAGACAAAAACTTCAGGACGACCTGGACAGACTGGTGGAATGGTCTAGAAAAGGCTACTGAAGTTTAACTCAGGAAAGTGTAAAGTAATGAAATTAGGCGGAGGGAGCACAAGGCTTAACACAAGGTACCATATGGGAGGTGATATCCTGCTAGAGTCAAATAGAGAGAAAGATCTGGGGGTTGATATCACACAGAACCAGTCTCCAGAGACCCACATCAAAAGGATATCATCAGCGACATATGCTAGGTTGGCCAACATAAGAACTGCCTTTCGAAACATTTGCAAGGAATCCTTCAGGACCCTGTATACCACTTACGTAAGACCAATCCTAAAGTATGCAGCTCCAGCCTGGATTCCATACCTAGTTAACAAAAGACAAAGTTAGACAAGATTCAGAGGTATGCCACCAGACTGGTCTCGGAATTGAGAGGTATGAGTTAGGAGGAAACGCTAAGGGAGCAGAACCTCATATCCCTGGAAAACAGAAGAGTAAGGGGAGACATGATAACCACCTACAAATTCTCAGGGGAATTGACAGGGTGGACAAAGACAAACTATTTAGCACGGGTGGAACACAAACAAGAGGACTCTGGTGGAAATTTGGTTCCCAAATGAGCCACAGGGACGTTAGAAAGAAATTTTTCAGTGTCAGTAGTTAACAAATGGAATGCACTAGGCAGTGATGTGGTGGAGGCTGACTCCATACACAGTTTCAAATATAGATTTGATAGAGCCCAGTAGACTCAGGAATCTGTGCATCAGTTGATTGACAGTTGAGAGGCGGGACCAAAGAGCCAAAGCTCAACCCCCGCAAGCACAAATAGGTGAGTACAAACAGATGAGTGTACACACACACACACACACACACAAGAATTACGTCTGCGGCATATGCAAGACTGGTTATTATCAAAACAGCCTTCAGGAACCTGTGTAAGGAATCGTTCAGAATCAGGCGATGAGTCACAATAACGTGGCTAAAGTATGTTGACCAGACCACACACTAGAAGGTGAAGAGACGACGACGTTTCGGTCCGTCCTGGACCATTCTCAAGTCGATTGTGATGAGGGAGTAGAGACGGGCAATAAATACGCAAGAGAAGGAGCAAAGTAAGGTGTAGTAGAGGGGATAGTAATAATAGCTGCAGAAGGCCTATTGGCCCATACGAGGCAGCTCCTATTATAACCACCGAATGAGAAGGAGATAGGAATAAGAAGAGGATAGAATCCTCTTCCCTCCTTCCTTTTTCAGGGGCACCCAGAGGCACACAGTGGCACACAGTGGCACACAGTGGCACACAGTGGCACCCAGAGGCACCCAGAGGCACACAGAGGCACACAGTGGCACACAGAGGCACCCAGTTGCACACAGTGGCACACAGGCACCCAGTTGCACACAGAGGCACACAGTGGCACCCAGTGGCACACAGAGGCACACAGTGGCACACAGTGGCACACAGAGGCACACAGAGGCACACATTGGCACACATTGGCACACAGTGGCACCCAGAGGCACACAGTGGCACACAGTGGCACACAGTGGCACCCAGAGGCACACAGTGGCACCCAGAGGCACCCAGAGGCACACAGAGGCACCCAGAGGCACCCAGAGGCACACAGAGGCACACAGAGGCACACAGTGGCACCCAGAGGCACCCAGAGGCACACAGTGGCACCCAGTTGCACACAGAGGCACACAGTGGCACCCAGTGGCACACAGTGGCACACAGAGGAACACAGAGGCACACACTGGCACACACTGGCACACACTGGCACACACTGGCACACACTGGCACACACTGGCACACACTGGCACACACTGGCACACACTGGCACACACTGGCACACACTGGCACACACTGGCACACACTGGCACACAGAGGAAGGGTGATATTGGCAGCTGGCGAAAAATTAGAACGTCGTTCAGAAACCTAAATGAAGACTATGTAATCTACACAGCGTTTGTTAGACAAATAATGGAACATGCAGCACTGGCCTGGCATCCACACTTTGTGAAGCATAAAACAAAACTAAAAAAGTGCAGAGATTTGCGACTAGATTAATTCCTGAGCAAAATTTGTAAGGCTATGAGGGTAGGCCGAAGGAAATAAACTTCACAAAACTGGAAGAGTGCAGAAACAAAGGAAATATAATCACAACATAGAAGATACTGAGGGGAATAAGGAAGGTGAACAGGGATAGATTCTTTAAACTGAGAGAAAAGAGGACAAGAGGACACAAGTGGAATCCGGAAGCAAATCAGTCGAAGAAATGTAAGGAAATACTCGTACCCTGTACAGATGGTCAACAAGTGGACTGTAAGGCAAGAAGTAGTAGTGGAAGCCGCCTCCAATTACAACTTTAAGACCAGATTCGGCAAAGAATTTAAGCGTCAGAATAGATGTGCGAGAGAGCAACAGGTACTACGAAGCTAGAAGGCGGAGCATTAAGAGCTAGACCTCACTGCCTGCAGTCACTGAAAGGGAAGCACCACCACAACACCACCACCAATACCTCGATCTACACCACCACCACAACACCACCACCACAATACCACCACCACACCAACGTCCTGTGTCTCAGTGGTTGACCACATGGAACACGCTCATGGGACAACATCTCCCATGGTAAAGTTAGAGGATGGTTCGAGGGTTGTGGAGGAGGCGAGTGGCCGGGCTTCTGGGTGGCCCCTGCTCTCTACTGTGCAAATTTGCCTCAGTGTCAGGTTGGCACTCAGGTGGCGCTTATTTGGCGTGTCGTACTTGAGCATGTCTTGCTTGACTGGAGTGCCTCCACCTCTTGCCCTCTGTGCTCTTGACCGCGAGGTAACCTCAAGTCTTCCACGCTCAATGGTGAACTATGTGCTATGTACTTTTTGTTCCATTATTAAACCTTACAGACAATCACTAATTTCTAAATCAACCCCATTTCCAGCCCCGTCTCGTACCCGTAACCACCGAGCCCAAGGCTCTCCAACACCAAGCCCAAGGCTCTCCAACACCAAGCCCAAGGCTCTCCAACACCAAGCCCAAGGCTCTCCAACACCAAGCCCAAGGCTCTCCAACACCAAGCCCAAGGCTCTCCAACACCAAGCCCAAGGCTCTCCAACACCAAGCCCAAGGCTCTCCAACACCAAGCCCAAGGCTCTCCAACACCAAGCCCAAGGCTCTCCAACACCAAGCCCAAGGCTCTCCAACACCAAGCCCAAGGCTCTCCAACACCAAGCCCAAGGCTCTCCAACACCCAGTAAGTCAACCTCAGTGTGGTACACAGCCTTTAAACACACTCCACATAATGACGTGTCCAGGTCATAACTGCGCCATCTCAGAGCCTTACACAGTAATTATGATTTTCAACATTAAATCTTTAAGGAATAAGAGAATACCACTTTTGTTTTTTCTTATGTCTAGCGAGGTGATCTGTTATCTTATACGTCGCCTCCAGATCCCTTATCTCCTGGTGCTCACTAAGTCCCCCCCCCCCCTTGCTGAGCGTTCATATATTACTGCCCGAGAATTGCTTCTTTTACAGTTGGATGCGTGGCAAGCGTACTCTTAATATCTATATAGAACAACAGTAGCCGGTGTCTCGTAGCGCCGGGGGCGGCATGGCTGGGATATCTGTGTTAATTTACGATTGGGAAGTTTGCCGTAGGTGAGAGTGCCGGGGATAACGTCCCCACCACTATCACTAGTCACCGTGTGCTTACGGCACTCCAACTTCTGCTTCTCGTTCCTGATTCTTAATCAGCTGGGCACAGATTCCTGAACCTAGTGAGTTCTTATTGATTTATACATGCAACCGTGTATAGTATTGCCCTCTGGCACCTCACTTTCTACTGCTTTCCTGTTAAGTACTGTTAAGTACTCTAAAACTGAAGAAAATAATCTTTCCAATGTCTCTATGGGTCTTATTGATAATCTGCTTCCACCTGTGTCCCCATGTTCTTGTACCACCTGTGTTTCAATAGTATTATTATCTTCACTATCAATTCCCTCTATTGATTTTGTACGTGGTAATCATGTCTCACAAAACACTTTTCTCTTCCATGACGTGATGTTTAATTGCTGTAACCTTTCCTCATAACTCATATTTCTCAACTGTGGGACTAGCCTTGTGGCATACCTCTCAACTTTCTCCATCTTCATTCTGTGTTTGATTAGCTATGAACCACACACACACATAATATAATATATATATATATATATTTTATATATATATATATATAATATATATATATATATATATATATATATATATATATATATATATATATATATTATCACCTTGCTTCCTTGGAAGGATGGTAAGCTAGTGGTGTGGAACAACACGAGCTCTGCCACACTGGCCAGCACCTACCTCCACTACAGCACACATGAAAGGAGCGGTGCTGCTTCTTTTAGGGAATCACAGAAAATTATGAAATACAGAGGTCTGGCACATTGCTACAGCTTTGTTCCGATCGGCTCGGAGACCCTCGGTTCGTGGGGAAAATGTGCATTGAAGTTCCTGAAGGAATTGGGGACAACTGATCACCGCTACAAAAGATCTGAGAGCAAAAAGTTTCTTGTTCCAGCGCCTCAGTGTTGCGATTCAGAGGGGGGAATGCCTGTTGCGTCTTGGGCACTAGTCCAACTTCAGAGGAATTCGAAGAAGCGTTTAACTTGCAACAATGATCGAACCTGTCTGTGACATTCATCAATGTTTCCCATTGTCGTGTTTTTCAAGAGATCCATAACCTTTAAGCACTTTTTGTAATATTTTTGTATCAACCCATGTATATTTTGTAACCATCAAATACATATTAAAGCACAAAAAAAAGGAAGGAGGTGGTAGGAGAAAAGCACACAGAAACTATTGGAGGGGATCTAAACATTCCCTCTAATGCGTTATGCGTGGTTTCCTCCGAGGCTAAGGGTCCCCCTTCTAGCCAGAGGTGGTACTCCCTATATTAAAATATATTTATATATATATATATATATATTATAGGTACATAATATAATATAGGTATATAACAAATATAAATAATTTATATTTATATATATGACAGTTGGCCTGCCATTACCGCTGCAAGCTCCCTATTGCTAAGTGTAATTTCAAGTGACCTCGATGCATAGCCAAGTAGTGATCTGGTCTGATATGCGGATGAAACACTATGTCGGTTTTGGGTTTGATCTAAATAAACAGTATATTAACATTGATAAATGCGTCTGGGAGGGAGGGCTGTAGCGAGCCTGGACTGAGAACGGGCCGCCATCCTCGCCTCCAGGCGGCTGCTAACACAAATTCAGTAAATACGCATTCAATAAAGCTGTTTACAGAGCTGCGAATCGAAAAGAGGTCGTTGGCGAAGTTCTGTTCGTTAAAAGTTCTAACGTCATCAGCTGTGATGATTAGCGTGTAAACCGTTGTTCAGTCACAAACTGGGGGTTAGGCGGCAGGATTACCGCCCATTTGGCTCTGTTGATGACTGACTTACCTCACATATAATTAGCATCAAACACCTGACCTTACCTACTCTCAGCCTAACTATACCCCAAATTATACTACATAATATTAATTTATACACATTTCTCATTCATATTAAACAATTGTTATTATGAATACAGAACATGTTAACGATGCCGACTGTAGCTTGGAGTGCCGCAGCTTGAACGAGCCAAGACTGCGAACAAGTTGTGTCAAGTGATTTTCATTCATAAACAGGTGGCTTAGCGGCTAGTTAAACTAGCATTTGGGCAATGTTCTGATGATGGACCGGTGGCGCAATATTTTGTTTCTAACAAGGAGTGATAGACAAGCCAGCCTGAGGCCATGCTGGTCCCAAGTGCGGGGTTCGTGGTTATCAACAACTCCACTGAGATAATAAGATGCGAGCCGCTGATGGCGGCCAGCCACCACATAAATACTCCCTGACCATTTACAGGGAGCAAGATATCAGCTCTAATGTTTTCCTTCATTACAAGACATTTCTCATCGTGTGACAAGGACTCATTACCGCTGCTCCGCACTACTGACCAAGCTGGCACACACACAAGGCCAGGAACGATCACAGCTTATTTCAGGAGGGTTCTCGGGAGAAGGGAAGGTGAAGGGTGCCGGCAGTGAGGGAGGTGATGAGGTAGGCAAACATCGGGTGAGGTAAGCGGGTGATAGGTAAGGGAGAGGCGACCCAACCATCCCCAGCCACGCCACTCTCCACCTCTCACATGGCCTTCTAAATACTAGTTAAAACTACAGATAAACTTATTCACAAAATTATACAACTAATTGCTATTTGTTAGTTCAATCTGGAGTGTGAGGGTTGTTAAGAGTAGACTGGGGGATGGGTGGAGGGCTGAGGTGGTGCTGGGTGTAGTGAGGTGGTGTTGGGTGTAGTGAGGTGGTGCTGGGTGTAGTGAGGTGTGCGCTGGGTGTAGTGAGGTGGTGCTGGGTGTAGTGAGGTGTGTGTTGGGTGTAGTGAGGTGGTGCTGGGTGTAGTGAGGTGTGCGCTGGGTGTAGTGAGGTGGTGCTGGGTGTAGTGAGTTGTGTGCTGGGTGGAGGGCTGAGGTGGTGATGGTGTAGTGAGGTGGTGATGGGTGGAGGGCTGAGGTGGTGATGGGTGTAGTGAGGTGTGTGCTGGTGTAGTGAGGTGTGTGATGGGTGTAGTGAGGTGGTGCTGGGTGTAGTGAGGTGTGTGCTGGGTGTAGTGAGGTGGTGCTGGGTGTAGTGAGGTGTGTGCTGGGTGTAGTGAGGTGTGTGCTGGGTGTAGTGAGGTGGTGATGGGAGAGTGAGGTGGTGATGGGTGTAGTGAGGTGGTGATGGTGTAGTGAGGTGGTGATGGTGTAGTGAGGTGGTGATGGGTGTAGTGAGGTGGTGATGGGTGTAGTGAGGTGGTGATGGGTGTAGTGAGGTGGTGATGGTTGTAGTGAGGTGGTGATGGGGGGTTGTGAGATGAGTTGGTGATTGGTGTAGTGAGGTGGTGATGGGTGTAGTGGGTGGTGATGGGTGTAGTGAGGTGGTGATGGTGTAGTGAGGTGTGTGCTGGGTGTAGTGAGGTGGTGATGGGTGTAGTGAGGTGGTGATGGGAGAGTGAGGTGGGATGGGTGTAGTGAGGTGTGTGCTGGGTGTAGTGAGGTGTGTGCTGGGAGAGTGAGGTGGTGATGGGTGTAGTGAGGTGGTGATGGGTGTAGTGAGGTGGTGATGGGTGTAGTGAGGTGGTGATGGGTGTAGTGAGGTGGTGATGGGTGTAGTGAGGTGGTGATGGGTGTAGTGAGGTGGTGATGTTGTAGTGAGGTGGTGATGGGAGAGTGAGGTGGTGATGGGTGTAGTGAGTGGTGATGGGTATAGTGAGGGTGTGATGGGTGTAGTGAGGTGTGATGGTATAGTGAGGTGGTGATGGGTGTAGTGAGGTGGGATGGGTGTAGTGAGGGTGGTGATGGTGTAGTGAGGTGGTGATGGGTGTAGTGAGGTGGTGATGGGTGTAGTGAGGTGGTGATGGGTGTAGTGAGGTGGTGATGGGGTGTAGTGAGGTGGTGATGGGTGTAGTGAGGTGGTGATGGGTGTAGTGAGGTGGTGATGGGTAGTGAGGTGTGTGCTGGGAGAGTGAGGTGGTGATGGGTGTATTGAGGTGGTGATGGGTATAGTGAGGGGTGTGATGGGTGTAGTGAGGTGTGGTGCTGGGAGAGTTAGTCTTAACGTCCACGTTGCTAAAGTGTGACCAGAAGGACTGACCTGGGCTGGTCCGGGCACGTGAGAGGGGGTGGGGCTGGTCCCGGGCACGTGGGAGGGGGTGGGGGGCTGGTCCCGGGCACGTGGGAGGGGGTGGGGCTGGTCCCGGGCACGTGGGAGAGGGTGGGGCTGGTCCCGG
>WNGS01165523.1:1932760-1945752 GCA_020271785.1 Procambarus virginalis
TTGACCAACACATTCAGGCAAGGATTTTCCAGATTGACAGATGTCAACCTTCCCCTAAATCTTACAATGTATCTGACTGACACATCTACCAAGAAGCATAAAGGGAATATTTTATAAACATATTGTTTGCTGTGGTTAGGTAGGTGTAAGACACTCTCACCCATCATAATGAGACAGACATTGCAGCCAATTTAGCGTGTAACAAAGATGACGTTGAATTAGATTTAGGGATCCCCATCTCTGCTGATAAAATTGTATTGTTCCAAACACTCAGGTCTGAAAGGAGGAAAATTTCTGACTCCCAACGACCTGAAAGCACCAGCATAAAAAAACAATAATTTGTTCAGATCTGAAACTTATATTTATGGGCAGTACAGGACGTGGACCAGACTGTGCGACACAGTGGTTGCCAGAATCAGGTTGGGTTACCGTTACCTGTGGCAGGTGGCTGCAGGTGACGCGTCTCCCAATCCTGAGCACTCCAGGAGCAAACTCTGTGAGCAGGAACTACGGCATGATCTCCCACACTACATCACCGAATGCCCAGTTATTAGACCTTTCAGGCCCGTTGACATGAGGTACCTGGAGCTTTGCAATTACTTTATTAACTCTCGTGTTCTTGAGGATATCCTGGTATTGCATCCAAAATTTGCCAGTGCAGGCTACTAAACATATGGCCCTGTATGACTAACCATCCTGCGAGATGGGGACTTTTATTACCACTGCTGCCTTATTCAATCTTGTGTTGATGATATCCTCATAATGCATCCCGGAGTCTGTCAATGCAAACTGCTGATCACACGTCTCTGTATGACTAACCATCCCGTGTGATGGGGATTTTTCAGCATCTCGAGTTACCACAACATCACAAAATGTATCGACTAAATTGCCCGAACCTAACCGAACCGATGGACCCACAAATGGAACAAGTAGCAGCCCGTCAATTTTGCGAGCCACTAAGATTTACAGTGTATAATAATTTGACTTTGAGGATTTTTCAGTCAAAATAGCATGAATTATTTGAGAGGACAGGTTGAGTTATCGGAATAGGAGCGAATCCTATTTAAAGACGGACATACAGATCTATCCCAACTACCTACTCACAATTCACCATGGAAAGTTGAGTTAGACCTAGCCTTAACAGGTCTAGCCTCCAGCCTCGAATAGTCAGCCAGATAAATATACATATTTCTATACATGTTAGTAGAAACGTCAGTAGTTAAGGGTGGTAATGTTTAAGAGTGGTATGGATACCATCATATGAGTCCTAGTCAGTTTTGACTTAAAGAAGAGAGAATCAAACTGACACATTCACACTAGAAAGTGGATTGAATTCTTGTCAATGTAATGATATTTAGACGAAGGAAGAAATCGAATCAGCCCGAGTCTAAGTTTATCAATTCTTATCTAAAGGGATTATCCGATATAATCCTGTTCATTACCTCTATTGATCTTTCGCTTTCTTCCTAATGCAATGCTCTTTATTCTTTTTTATGTTGTTTTTAATTCGAATGTTTTTTATTTTTCATTTACGACCTTATTTCCGGCTTACTGCTCGTTCTTGCTGATCAATTCCCTCGTTTGTGCCCGGTGACTGTCACGGTACTGTTCAGTCCTGGTGACTGTCACGGTATTGTTCAGTCCTGGTGACTGTCACGGTATTGTTCAGTCCTGGTGACTGTCACGGTATTGTTCAGTCCTGGTGACTGTCACGGTATTGTTCAGTCCTGGTGACTGTCACGGTATTGTTCAGTCCTGGTGACTGTCACGGTATTGTTCAGACCTGGTGACTGTCACGGTATTGTTCAGTCCTGGTGACTGTCACGGTATTGTTCAGTCCTGGTGACTGTCACGGTATTGTTCAGTCCTGGTGACTGTCACGGTATTGTTCAGTCCTGGTGACTGTCACGGTATTGTTCAGTCCTGGTGACTGTCACGGTATTGTTCAGTCCTGGTGACTGTCACGGTATTGTTCAGACCTGGTGACTGTCACGGTATTGTTCAGTCCTGGTGACTGTCACGGTATTGTTCAATCCTGGTGACTGTCACGGTATTGATCAGTCCTGGTGACTGTCACGGTATTGTTCAGTCCCGGTGACTATCACGGTATTGTTCAGTCATGGTGACTGTCACGGTATTGTTCAGTCCCGGTGACTGTCACGGTATTGTTCAGTCCTGGTGACTGTCACGGTATTGTTCAGTCCTGGTGACTGTCACGGTATTGTTCAGTCCTGGTGACTGTCACGGTATTGTTCAGTCCTGGTGACTGTCACGGTATTGTTCAGTCCTGGTGACTGTCACGGTATTGTTCAGTGCTGGTGACTGTCACGGTATTGTTCAGTCCTGGTGACTGTCACGGTATTGTTCAGTCCTGGTGACTGTCACGGTATTGTTCAGTCCTGGTGACTGTCACGGTATTGTTCAGTCCTGGTGACTGTCACGGTATTGTTCAGACCTGGTGACTGTCACGGTATTGTTCAGTCCTGGTGACTGTCACGGTATTGTTCAGTCCTGGTGACTGTCACGGTATTGTTCACTCCTGATGACTATCACGTTCTTCCTGTCATCCTGTGTTCTCTCCTCTATACTCTGTGTTCTCCACATTTGTCATTTTCTCTTCATCTTCCTACAATCTTAACATTTTCTTCAAAATCGTCGTAATTATGGTTAAGAAGTCTCATTCCTCCTCCTTTCTCGTGGCACACGCACGGGGACAGGATGCCTGCTGGTCATTACCCGTCTACCTGTGTGATTCTGAGAGAGTGGAGGTTAGGCGGAGAGCCTTGCGCTGTTCTGATCGGTTATATCTAAGATATAACTCCGTGCTATGTAGAGGCGACACTGGTTACAACATTTTCAGACAGAAACGAGGCCAAGGATCAGTATGCGGTCTATTGATGAACAAATTATAACTTAGATGATGGAAAAGCAACGACGTTTCGTTCCGCTTTGGACCATTACGAGGCCAAGGATCAGTATGCAGTCTATTAATGACCAAATCATAACTTAGATGATGGAAAAGCGACGACGTTTCGGTCCGTTTTTGGACCATTATCACACGGCTTGATAGTGGTCCACAATGGACCGAAACGTCGTCGTCTCTCGTGCTTCTGGTGAGTTGTTTGGCTATCGTGTCTTCAGTCATGTTATCGTGGCTCCTCGTCTGTTGTCTGAGATATCTTTTCAATGTGTTCTGCCTCTTTCTCCTAATTACCTTGTGTTATCTTTTTCGTTATTGATTATTATGTATCTTCCTTCTGTCCTTAACTCACTCATCAACTCGTCAACTCACTCATCAACTCACTCATCAACTCGTCAACTCACTCATCAACTCACCATCAGCTCGTCAACTCACTCATCAACTCACCATCAGCTCGTCAACTCACTCATCAACTCACCCGGGGCAACATGTTCTCACGCTCATGAGGTGAGTGTGAGATGAGGTATTTTCTTCACACGTGAGGAGCTTCTCACTCATACAAGGAGTAATTCTCCACCATATATGAGAAGCTTTTCTCTCACGCCTGATGGGTCTTCTCTCATGCAAGAGGTGGTCCTTCCTTCTACATGATGTGGTCCTCTCATTCATGAGGAGGTGCTCCCTCGTGTATAGTGGAAGTCCCTCTCTCATACATGAGGGGGATCATCCCTTATAAATAATGGGGTGCTCTGTCATGCCATTAACTCCCCAACACTTCACTTTCCTCGTTATCCTTCTTATTTTCTTTCTTCTTTGTGTTATTATTCATTTTTTATCTTTCCCTCTCTGTGTGTTTTCTAGTCTCCTCTTAATCCACCATTCCATCCTTCTAATTCCTCTACTTCGTAATTTATATTTTCCATATCTGCCATCTCTTTATCTTCCATTGTCTCATTTTTATGTTCATTCCTCGCTTTTAAGTTTACTCATTCTCCTCCTTTCCACCCATTTCCTCTTCCTCTTCGTTCCCTCTACAGCCTTGAGCACAGTAGGCTGGATAACTGGGACAACCTGAACTAGGGAGTACCCCGAAGGACAGACAACAGTCACAGAACTGAGGTTACAGACTGGAGGAACGTAACAAGTGTGGTCCCACAAGGCTCGGTCCTGGGACCCCTGCTGTTGTTTATTCTCGTGAACGACCTTCCCGAGGGAGTAAGCTCGGACATGGCAATGTTTGCAAGTGACAAACAGCTGACGAGGAATGTAAAAACAGAAGAGGAGTGCAGGAAGTTGCAGGAGGACCTGGATAAATTCTAAACTCTGGAGCTGGTTCTCCTTGAGGGAACAGGCAGGTTGCATGATACAGTTCCACTTATACAACTGTACCATCGGCAGCATATGAGACGCTGGAAAATATAAGAGCATCGTTTAGAAGCAGGACTCCTTCAAGGCAATCTACTTAATGTGTGAGACCAGCGATGGAATATGCAGCACCGGCATGGACTCCGCATCTTGTGAAGCATAAAACCAAACTTGAAAAGCACAATGGTTAGTAAAAAGATTGGTGCCAGAGCCAGGAGGGCTAAGCTACGGGGATAGGTAATGGAACTAAATCTCATCACCCTAGAAGGTAGAGGGAACAAAGGGGATATATTCACAACATAAAAGATACTAAGATGAATAGGTAAGGTGGACAAGCATAGCTTCATTAAACTGAGAGAAAATAGGACAGAGGACACTGATGGAAGCCGGAAACACTAATGAGCCGAAGGACTGTTAACGAAATACTCGAACCCTGTACTGGTGGTCATCAAGTAGAGTGCACAGAAAGAACAAGTTCTAAAAGCCACCAAAAGGTCTTATTCGACAAAGAATTTCAACGTCAGAATACTTCAACTTTAACGCAACTGATACAACAAACTAGGTGGCGGGGGCATAAAGTGCTACACCTCACTCTCCGGTAGACACGTTTAGGTAAGTAGTGAGAGGCAAGTACCTCCTCCTCCTCCTCCTCACGTAGACATCGTTATAACGCACAAAATGCGTAAGGCAGCCCCGACTGTGGTTCATCACTGTGCTAATTGGCGCCCTTGTCGTCATCCTTCTTTGTGGAATCCTCGGATGTGTGACAAGGCTGTTTGTTCTTGTGGCGTGTGTGAACACCGGGGCGTGTTGGCGGGGTTCACAGTCAGCCTCGTACACCCGCCCGACCGGCTCTCACTCTCTCAGGTTTCGACCTTCCTTCTGTCACGTTACTCATTGTCTTCCGGTCGACCTCCTGTGCACTGAGACTTAAGCCCTGTCTCCTAAGTCTTCTTCCTCACCCACTGCTCTTTTAACGTGGAAAATCATCTTAAAACCTGGCCGACGTGTCTCCAGGTCCCGGGCTTGTGCTCTAGCTCCCGGGCCTGTGCTCTATCGGTGAATATTTCATCAACCGTTCTTATTCTTGCACGTTGTCCCTGTTCCTTGTTTGCTCCAGTGTGACTTTGCCTGTTCTCTGCGCCTATTCACAGGTCAGTACCCTCGCCTCTCAACCCTTCCTTGTTACATCTTTCTGGAGTTTTTCTCCTCGATTTCGTTCATTTTCTTCTTTGTGTTGTAAAGAACGCAGAGTTCTGGCAACCATTTGTTGGTGGCATCTTCCACTAATAAAAATTAATTTCATTGTGATAATTCTTGGACTTGATAATGGAACTCCATCCTGCGGCTTCACACTCGAGGAATAGTCTCACGGACGGTCATTGCTATGAAAGAGTCTCTGTCACTGTCTTTCAAGACTATCGCGGCCTTAGATGTTTAGCATAAGTTGCTAAATATACCCCGGCTAATATGTGGCTCTGGAGTCATGTTTTGGGGTCATGACTACTGCCAGATCTCCCCGCCAGGGTTCCTGCTCCTCTGTCAACTATCGCGAACTTGCATTTGTCACAGTTAAACTTCAGAACTTCTTTTCTCCAACTGACCCTGGATTCTGTATTATATTGATAAACCAGCACATACTTTTCTTAATAATAATTAAGATAATCCCATTAATCCTTGTCATTAACGCTGCTAATATGAATGGGAATGAGGTGGGGCTGTAACGTCCGGGACTCGACCTCTCCATATAGACCGCTGGGATATTAAGACCAATATTGGTAGGAAAACTGGTCTTTGAGGAAGACTATTGGTCACCCTCTCCTCCTCACTCTTAACTTCTCAATGTTATCTTCCCTACCAGGTGTCATTTTATGCAGCTGATTGGTCTCTAGGATATACCAGCAATACAGATCTCTAGGATATACCAGCAATACAGATCTCTAGGATATACCAGCAAGCTTATACCCAGCCGAGTGCTCTACAGGGTATAACAGTAAACATATATCCAACAGAGGGTCGCAAAATAATGAGTTGCGACACAGAAGAAATCCACAAAATAAGCAAAGGGAAGGGAACTATCAAGGGGAAAGCGCCAAGCCAATAGACTACTAGCACTTGGAAGAGGTCAGGATAAGGATTAGGGATGGATTAGGTGCGGAGCGGGGGTGGGATAGTGCCCAACCACTTGGACGGTCGGGGATTGAACGCCGACCTGCATGAAGCGAGATCATTCGTCTCATGACTTATTAGTGCAATTTACAAGACTGAAGGTACGCTTGTTA
The DNA here is from genome assembly GCA_020271785.1 of Procambarus virginalis. Lineage (NCBI taxonomy): Eukaryota > Metazoa > Arthropoda > Malacostraca > Decapoda > Cambaridae > Procambarus > Procambarus virginalis. Next base: position 1,939,328 of record WNGS01165523.1, read on the forward strand.
CAAGGTGATTAGCGCTGCCTGGTGACCAATACGCGAACTACACAACGTCAACACCTGTGTTGATGTTCTGGACGTCAACATCTGCGGTGAAGCTGCTGGCAAACGTCACATGTTTTCGTGTATTTTTCCCTATAATTAGGGAGGTTTTAGCTATAATTATCCACCAACAGGTATTGGGAACAATTTATACGGAAATTGTTAATAAAAAGAGCAAATATTTATAGATAATATAATTGACTTTACTGTTGCTGTTTTGTAACATTTTGAAGGTCAGGCCATGTTTGGCCAGGCCACCTGGGCCATGTTTGGCCAGGCTACCTGGGCCATGTTTGGCCAGGCCACCTGGGCCATGTTTGGCCAGGCCACCTGGGCCATGTTTGGCCAGGCTACCTGGGCCATGTTTGGCCAGGCCACCTGGGCCATGTTTGGCCAGGCCACCTGGGCCATGTTTGGCCAGGCCACCGGGGCCATGACTGGCCACCTTCGTAAATCAGCAATAACATGATATTTTTTGGTTCAGCGTGTATAGAAACACGGAGCCAGGTTTTTACATTTGATCAAAGGGAGCTCGTTATGCGAGGCACTTGACATGTTCTCCTCAGAGATTGGAGCCCAATACGGCCACTTTCTGAACCACTGAGACGGTCGTTAGCGGGGTACTCACAGCAGGTCGTTAGCGGGTTACTCACAGCAGGTCGTTAGAGGGGTACTCACAGCAGGTCGTTAGCGGGGTACTCACAGCAGGTCGTTAGAGGGGTACTCACAAGAGGTCGTTAGAGGGGTACTCACAGCAGGTCGTTAGCGGGTTACTCACAGCAGGTCGTTAGCGGGGTACTCACAGCAAGTCGTTAGCGGGGTACTCACAGCAGGTCGTTAGCGGGTACTCACAGCAGGTCGTTAGCGGGGTACTCACAGCAGGTCGTTAGCGGGGTACTCACAGCAGGTCGTTAGAGGGGTACTCACAGCAGGTCGTTAGCGGGGTACTCACAGCAGGTCGTTAGCGGGGTACTCACAGCAGGTCGTTAGCGGGGTACTCACCTGCCTGAGTAACCTATCAACTATCAGTCACATCTTTTTGGCTGCAAGAAACAATCCCTCGGTACAATTGTTTGACGATGATATTTGGGTTACCAAACTGGCTGACTTAACTGATATATTTAAATATTTTTAACTTTTTCAGTCTTAAGCCTTCAGGGTAAAATCTGTAATATATTTCAACATATTGAATATATTGAAGGGTTGCAGAAGAGGCAATGACAAGCAAGTCTCAGAAGCTACCAAGCCTCCTCTAATATTTGCAACGTTGCTGAGAACAGTGAATATTTTGTTTTAATATTTTCATTGATAAACTCAAGATATTATCACACCTCATTCCTCAATCCCAAACTTTTAATAACTATTTTCCAGTGCAAAGTTTTGAGACAGCAAAGAATGTGCTGCTTTAACGTGGCCTTTATCCAGGTGCCCTTTATCCAGGTGCCCTTTATCCACGTGGTCTTTATCCACGTGACCTTTGTCCATGTCGCCTTTATCCACGTGGTAATTATCCAGGTGGCCTTTATCCACGTGGCCATTATCCACGTGGTCATTATCCATGTGGCCTTTATCCAGGTGGCCATTATCTATGTGGCCTTTATCCAGGTGGCCTTTATGCAAGTGGCCTTTATCCATGTGGCCTTTATCCACGTGGCCTTTATCCACGTGGCCATTATCCACGTGGTCATTATCCACGTGGCCTTTATCCAGGTGGCCATTATCCAGGTGGCCTTTATCCAGGTGGCCTTTATCCAGGTGGCCTTTATCCAGGTGGCCTTTATCCATGTGGCCTTTATCCAGGTGGCCTTTATCCATGTGGCCTTAATCCAGGTGGCCTTAATCCACGTGGCCAACTGGATAAAGTTGGCCACGTGGCCTTTATCCAAAGGCCAACTGGATAAAGTTGGCCACGTGGCCTTTATCCAAAGGCCAACTGGATAAAATCCATTTGATTTTCAACGCCCTGGATAAAATAACTGACTTACACAATCAGTCACAGGAGGCGGCTGAGTTTGTGTAACTTGCTGGTTCATTTTTACTGAAGGAGGATTGTCGAGTGATCAAATGTGTCATCATTTTGGGTTAAGGTTATCTTGAGGTTATCTTGAGATGATTTCGGGGCTTTAGCGTCCCCGCGGCCCGGTCCTCGACCAGGCCTCCACCCCCAGGAAGCAGCCTGTGACAGCTGACTAACACCCAGGTACCTATTTTACTGCTAGGTAACAGGGGCATAGGGTGAAAGAAACTCTGCCCATTGTTTCTCGCTGGCGCCTGGGATCGAACCCAGGACCACAGGATCACAAGTCCCGCGTGCTGTCCGCTCGGCCGACCGGCTCCCTGCCTGTGACGGTAGACGGTAGAAGGTGACGGTAGAATTATCACTTAAGTAAAAAGGTCAAACTTGTTGCGCGTCGAACTTAAACCCCAAAAAGTTAGAAAAACGATGATGTGGATGATAACTGAGGCTTAATAGCCCCGCTGACACCTCTCCTCTTATACCTCACGGCTGAATGGGTCGTTTACCCGTATGGCCGAAACTGGACGTAATTTGAAAAGGAAAAAAATTGAAAATAAATTTTGGAATTTTTTTTTCCAAAACTGTAAGTTAAGGATCGGGTGGTAAGTTAGGTGGGCAGGAAATTCTCCTAAAGTTTCAAAACGTCATGAAAAATGTTAATTGAAAATTTCCTCTCCTAACCTTTCCGAGTAAGCCGGACGAGTCAGAAAACGTGACAATACATCACTTTTGTGAGCCGATTTCATTTAAAATTACGGCCACTTTTGACCATAGCGAAAAGCGACGTTGACCTCCAGAACTTCCATTAACTTTGCTCACCATGTTTCTTCCCCGCAATGGGGGGGGGGGGGGGGACTTCTATTTCTAATCTCTCTCACATTGATTTTGATCGACAATAATTAGTTTAGTTCTCCATCCTTGTGCTGCTGTTGCTGCCTTTTGCTGTTTATTTTTGCATTCTTTGTGTCCTCATATTCCTGTCTGGGTCTTTTGATACTTGCTTGGCAGTTGAATAGAACCACGACCACTGTCTAATTTTCCTTCGGTGTCACAGCAGTCTGTCCTCCTGCGCGTTCCCAACCTCACCAAACTCTTATAATAAAGTGCCCGAACCTAACCAACCCGAGGACCCATCAGCAGAAAACGGGACATCACGTCAATTTCTCGAACTACGATCATTGTTGAGTACATTTAGGGACAGGGGCGGGCTGTGATGACCAGGGGGGAGGGGGGGCGTGGGAGTCAGGAGGGAACAGTGTGCAGGGGGATGATAACAACAGTGGGATGGTTATCATCTCACTGTGGTTATCACGTGAGGCTGGAGACAGAGGGAGGGCAGCATGGCGGCTCACTGGTAGGTCCAGGTCAATACTTTCCTCTATATCTGTCCAGGAGTTTAATTTTATTTTCCTGTTGTTCACCTCGGCTGTTCCAGTGCTGGAGAACGGGACCGAAACAGGATGGGGCCAGATTCACGAAGCAGTTACGCAAGCACTTACGAACCTGTGGCCAGATTCACGAAGCAGTTACGCAAGTACTACCGACGTGTACATCTTTCCTCAGTCTTTGACGGTTTTGGTTACATTTATTAAACAGTTTACAAGCATGAAAACTTGCCAATCAACTGTTGTTATTGTTATAACAGCCTCCTGGTGCTTCGGAGCTCATTACTGTTTAATAATTGTAAACAAAGCCGCCAAAGATTGAGAAAAAGATGTACAGGTTAGTAAGTGCTTGTGTTACTGCTTCGTGAATCTGCCTCCTGGCTATGTTATTCCCGTTACACCCGGTCCAGTATCGTGTCTCGCCACGATATCAACTATTGGCCAATTCAACATCTAAGCTTTCAAAGTTTCTTCTGATTTCATCTTTAAAAAAAACAAAAGAAGTATTTCTGCATCGATATCATTTCCACTTCAAATAATTATCGCAATATCACTCTTCTATGGTAATTTTGTTGGCACTCTGATATCTCTCCTCCATCCTGATACCTCTCCTCCATCCTGATACCTCTCCTCCATCCTGATACCTCTCCTCCTCCTGATACCTCTCCTCCATCCTGATACCTCTCCTCCATCCTGATACCTCTCCTCATCCTGATACCTCTCCTCCATCCTGATACCTCTCCTCCATCCTGATACCTCTCCTCCATCCTGATACCTCTCCTCCATCCTGATACCTCTCCTCCATCTGATACCTCTCCTCCATCCTGTACCTCTCCTCCATCCTGATACTCTCCTCCATCCTGATACCTCTCCTCCATCCTGATACCTCTCCTCCATCCTGATACCTCTCCTCCATCCTGATACCTCTCCTCCATCCTGATACCTCTCCTCCATCCTGATACTCCCTCCCCATCCTGATACCTCTCCTCCATCCTGATACCTCTCCCCCATCCTGATACCTCTCCTCCATCCTGATACTCTCCTCCATCCTAATCCTCTCTCTCCATCCTGATACCTCTCCTCCATCCTGATACCTCTCCTCCATCCTGATACCTCTCCTCCATCCTGATACCTCTCCTCCATCCTGATACCTCTCCTCCATCCGATACCTCTCCTCCATCCTGATACCATAACTCAAGATTTTACCTTTACTTTCCAATTTCTCAACTTCTATTTCCGGCTCTGTTTTCATCTCTGTTATTTCATCTCTTTGAAAGCCTACAGAGAACTATTTCTCTCTCTCATCTCGTCTTCTGCTGAGTTTTCTCGTAATTTCCTTTTGTTAAAGAAACATTTCTCCTTCGATTTATTCCTCATTTCCACACATTCCTTTATTATCCTCTCTACCAATATCATCCACTGCGGGCTCACCATAGCCCGTGCTACTTGGAACTCCTTGTTCCAGGTAGCGATTCTTTAACAACAACAACAACAACTCTCTAACTTCTTACTCTCTCGTTACTTGGTCCAGGGCCATAAGATCCGTGGTCCAGGGCCATAAGATCCGTGGTCCAGGGCCATAAGATGCGAAGATGCGTGGTCCAGGGCCATAAGATGCGTGGTCCAGGGCCATAAGATCCGTGGTCCAGAGCCATAAGATCCGTGGTCCAGGGCCATAAGATGCGTGGTCCAGGGCCATAAGATGCGTGGTCCAGGGCCATAAGATGCGTGGTCCAGGGCCATAAGATCCGTGGTCCAGGGCCATAAGATGCGTGGTCCAGGGCCATAAGATGCGTGGTCCAGGGCCATAAGATGCGTGGTCCAGGGCCATAAGATCCGTGGTCCAGGGCCATAAGATGCATGGTCCAGGGCCATAAGATCCGTGGTCCAGGGCCATAAGATGCGTGGTCCAGGGCCATAAGATCCGTGGTCCAGGGCCATAAGATCCGTGGTCCAGGGCCATAAGATGCGTGGTCCAGGGCCATAAGATGCGTGGTCCAGGGCCATAAGATCCGTGGTCCAGGGCCATAAGATCCATGGTCCAGGGCCATAAGATCCGTGGTCCAGGGCTATAAGATCCGTGGTCCAGGGCCATAAGATCCATGGTCCAGGGAAATAAGATCCGTGGTCCAGGGCCATAAGATCCATGGTCCAGGGCAATAAGATCCGTGGTCCAGAACCATAAGATCCGTGGTCCAGGGCCATAAGATGCGTGATCCAGGGCCATAAGATCCGTGGTCCAAGGCCATAAGATACGTGGTCCAGGGCCATAAGATCCGTGGTCCAGGGCCATAAGATCCGTGGTCCAGGGCCATAAGATCCGTGGTCCAGGGCCATAAGATCCGTGGTCCAGGGCCATAAGATCCGTGGTCCAGGGCCATAAGATCCATGGTCCAGGGCTATAAGATCCATGGTCCAGGGCCATAAGATCCGTGGTCCAGGGCCATAAGATCCGTGGTCCAGGGCCATAAGATACCTGGTTGATACCTGGTTGATACCTGGTTGATGGGGTTCTGGGAGTTCTTCTACTCCCCAAGCCCGGCCCGAGGCCAGGCTCGACTTGTGAGAGTTTGATCCACCAGGCTGTTGCTTGGAGCGGCCCGCAGAGCCACATACCCACCACAGCCCGGCTGATCCGGGACTTCTCTTAGGAAACAGTCCAGTTTTCTCTTGAATCCAAGAGTTGTCTCTTGGACCAGGGCAATAAGATCCGTGGTCCAGGGCCATAAGATGCGAGTCCAGGGCCATATGATCCGTGGTCCAGGGCCATAAGATCCGTGGTCCAGGGCCATAAGATGCGAGTCCAGGGCCATATGATCCGTGGTCCAGGGCCATAAGATCCGTGGTCCAGGGCCATATGATCCGTGGTCCAGGGCCATAAGATCCATGGTCCAGGGCCATAAGATCCATGGTCCAGGGCCATAAAATGCGTGGTCCAGGGCCATAAGATCCGTTGTCCAGGGCCATAAGATCCGTGGTCCAGGGCA
>WNGS01165523.1:1958721-1972011 GCA_020271785.1 Procambarus virginalis
TCTCTCTCTTCATTCTCTCTCATCTCTCTCTCTCTCTCTCTCTCTCTCTTCTCTCTCCTCTTCCCCCAGTCCCATTTGTCTCCTTCATCTTCCCTAATTTCCTCCCTATCTCTACCCCCTCCCATTGCATCCTTTGATCCCTCTCATCTCCTACGTCTCCCCCCCCCCCCTCCCCCTCCCCCCGCCCCTCCCCCCCCCCTCCAGCTCGGAACAGAGATATATTTTTCTAATATAGAAGAACCACACCCCCTCCCGGTGGCGCCTGGGTCCCCCCCCCCCCCACCTCTCAACATTCTCTCAGGAACTGAATTATTAAGAAACACTGAACAAACTGCCTAGGTCTCTCAGAAAATATATGACGAAAGCAAAGAACGCGAAGTTAATCACACAACATATTTTACACTTTTCGTGAAAATGGTCTGAGGGTCTTTATAGTAATTGCTAATATTTCTTAAAGCATTAAACTTAGTCTTACCCCCGACCAGCCTATGTCCGTTCCGCACCCCAGACCGTTCTCCCTGTAAATTTGGGTGAGACTGGCCGCAAGCGTCTGACCTCCACCTTTGGACCGAGGATCACTCTTATAGCAAGGAGTGAGGAAGGTTGGTGGACGGCCGCAGCTGCTCCAGCAAGGAGTGAGGAAGGTTGGTGGACGGCCGCAGCTGCTCCAGCAAGGAGTGAGGAAGGTTGGTGGACGGCCGCAGCTGCACCAGCAAGGAGTGAGGAAGGTTTGGTGGACGGCCGCAGCTGCTCCAGCAAGGAGTGAGGAAGGTTGGTGGACGGCCGCAGCTGCTCCAGCAAGGAGTGAGGATGGTTGGTGGACGGCCGCAGCTGCTCCAGCAAGGAGTGAGGATGGTTGGTGGACGGCGCAGCTGCTCCAGCAAGGAGTGAGGAAGGTTGGTGGACGGCCGCAGCTGCTCCAGCAAGGAGTAAAGAAGGGATTTGTAAGAGTCTTCCTTAAGTCAACAATTTAAGGCGACCTAAATTAAATTCAAGTTTGAGTGTAGAATCTCCTGAGAGTTGAATATAAATCAATGTATTGCATTATTTCCATTGCATTCTATTGCAGGTAGACGTAAATAGTGCTATTCCACCAAGCTCTCCTCATTGATGCAAGACTCATTAGTCTTAACTCATCTTGCAGAGGAAGGCAATCTAAGACACTCAGATGGAATAATTAAAACTTATTTACAAAAGACGAAGGAAGTCGAATTCTTCACTGGAAGAATGTCCTCCATTAAGCCCCGGATCTCATATCACGGGAGCTCTATGGCGTTATTGTAAAGAAAAAGTTATATATAAAATTTGCCAGGAACTTAGATGGTTTTGGAGGGTCTCGGAAGCGGGGAACCTCATTACTTGAGAGTTTGTAACAAGATAGTTTGAAAGATTCTCGTTAAATATTTACCTGGTGGGAAGATAAATTAATCATTCGAAAATGATCCTTATTAATGTCTTGCCATAGCGCTTACGTCACGTGACTTGAATACTCCTGTCTTCCAGGAGCTAATTGTCCTAAACATTAAGTTGTAACTTCTATAAACATCTGAGTGATAAATAACTCTTCAAGACCCTGAGGGAGTATTATACATGCATATAATTGTTTATTCTTATTCATATATGATGTATATGTATGAGTGGCCTGCCCAGTAAAACTGCCCCTCGGGGCAAAATTAAATTTTTTTAATAAATTTGCATATTAAATATTTTCGGAGTTGTTGACACAAGAGGACGAGGAGGCTCGTCAAAGCTGTAATAGAAGCGAAACTACTTTAGCTAGTTGTTATATGAATGAAGTTCAAAGAGACGTGCGTGACGTTCTCTGCTGTAGTAATATCTACTTCTTTTAAATCTACTGTTCCTTTTTGAAAGGAACTTTTAATACTCTTAAAAGTTCCTTCAAACCTAGCCCTAGGGCTGTTCTCGCCAGAGGTCGCCTGCCCCAGGTCTCTGGAGACACCTGGGGGTCACTAGAGGTCACGAACGGCAGTCAGAGACGCCCAGTCATTAAGCTCCAACTGCCCCAAGAAGGGCCATAAGCTGGCCACTCAGAATGCAAGACGTCTGAAAATGGCTCACAAGACAACCAATGGCAGGGTCTGATTCACGATCCCTCACCAACAGGGACAGGAAGCCTGCTGATGGTCAAGGTCGTCCAAGCTGCAGCCGGCTCAAAAAGCGCATTCGTAACTTGACTTTTACTGTACAACATAATGCTCTTCCCACAGATGTCTTCGAGCACGTGAAGTGATGATCTGTTTGAAAAAAGTTAAATAGTAAGTGTTATCACAGCACGTTCATAAACATGCATAAAGATAGCACTTCCTCATAGAGGCAGCCCGTCCTCATAGAGGCAGCCCGTCCTCATAGAGGCAGCCCGTCCTCATAGAGGCAGCCCGTCCTCATAGAGGCAGCCCGTCCTCATAGAGGCAGCCCGTCCTCATAGAGGCAGCCCGTCCTCATAGAGACAGCCCGTCCTCATAGAGACAGCCCGTCCTCATAGAGACAGCCCGTCCTCATAGAGGCAGCCCGTCCTCATAGAGGCAGCCCGTCCTCATAGAGGCAGCCCGTCCTCATAGAGGCAGCCCGTCCTCATAGAGGCAGCCCGTCCTCATAGAGGCAGCAGGTTTGGAAAGGTTTAGATGAATGTATTTTGGTCGAGTTGATGAAGTATTTTTTCCATGGTTTATGTGGAGAGGTTGTGAGGGGCGTGAGTTGTGAGGGGCGTGAGTTGTGAGGGGCGTGAGTTGTGAGGGGCGTGAGTTGTGAGGGGCGTGAGTTGTGAGGGGCGTGAGTTGTGAGGGGCGTGAGTTGTGAGGGGCGTGAGTTGTGAGGGGCGTGAGTTGTGAGGGGCGTGAGTTGTGAGGGGCGTGAGTTGTGAGGGGCGTGAGTTGTGAGGGGCGTGAGTTGTGAGGGGCGTGAGTTGTGAGGGGCCAGAGTTGTGAGGGGCGTGAGTTGTGAGGGGCCAGAGTTGTGAGGGGCGTGAGTTGTGAGGGGCGTGAGTTGTGAGGGGCGTGAGTTGTGAGGGGCCAGAGTTGTGAGGGGCGTGAGTTGTGAGGGGCGTGAGTTGTGAGGGGCGTGAGTTGTGAGGGGCCAGAGTTGTGAGGGGCGTGAGTTGTGAGGGCCAGAGTTGTGAGGGGCCAGAGTTGTGAGGGGCGTGAGTTGTGAGGGGCGTGAGTTGTGAGGGGCGTGAGTTGTGAGGGGCCAGAGTTGTGAGGGGCGTGAGTTGTGAGGGGCCAGAGTTGTGAGGGGCCAGAGTTGTGAGGGGCCAGAGTTGTGAGGGGCCAGAGTTGTGAGGGGCCAGAGTTGTGAGGGGCGTGAGTTGTGAGGGACCAGAGTTGTGAGGGGCCAGAGTTGTGAGGGGCCAGAGTTGTGAGGGGCCAGAGTTGTGAGGGGCCAGAGTTGTGAGGGGCCAGAGTTGTGAGGGGCCAGAGTTGTGGACGCGGTTGTGCGCCAAGAGACCCGGGCCGGGGCTCCGGGTGCCGGCCACCACAATACCTGCTCTCATCACACACAAAAGGCAATCCACACACTCAGACAAGGCTGCACCACAACACCTGTCTCTCTCAGCTCACCACCACAACACCTGTGTCTCTGCTCACTACCACAACACCTGTCTCTCTCAGCTCACCACCACAACACCTGTCTCTCTCAGCTCACTACCACAACACCTGTCTCTCAGCTCACTACCACAACACCTGTCTCTCTCAGCTCACCACCACAACACCTGTCTCTCTCAGCTCACCACAACAACACCTGTCTCTCTCAGCTCACCACCACAACACCTGTCTCTCTCAGCTCACCACAACAACACCTGTCTCTCTCAGCTCACCACCACAACACCTGTCTCTCTCAGCTCACTACCACAACACCTGTCTCTCTCAGCTCACCACCACAACACCTGTCTCTCTCAGCTCACCACAACAACACCTGTCTCTCTCAGCTCACCACCACAACACCTGTCTCTCTCAGCTCACTACCACAACACCTGTCTCTCTCAGCTCACCACCACAACACCTGTCTCTCTCAGCTCACCACCACAACACCTATCTCTCTCAGCTCACCACCACAACACCTGCCTCTCTCAGCTCACCACCACAACACCTGTCTCTCTCAGCTCACCACCACAACACCTGTCTCTCTCAGCTCACCACCACAACACCTGTCTCTCTCAGCTCACCACCACAACACCTATCTCTCTCAGCTCACCACCACAACACCTGCCTCTCTCAGCTCACCACCACAACACCTGTCTCTCTCAGCTCACCACCACAACACCTGTCTCTCTCAGCTCACCACCACAACACCTGTCTCTCAGCTCATGACCACAACACCTGTCTCTCTCAGCTCACTACCACAACACCTTTCTCTCTCAGCTCACCACCACAACACCTGTCTCTCTCAGCTCACTACCACAACACCTGTCTCTCTCAGCTCACTACCACAACACCTGTCTCTCTCAGCTCACTACCACATCACCTGTCTCTCAGCTCACTACCACAACACCTGTCTCTCGCAGCTCACTACCACAACACCTGTCTCTCTCAGCTCACTACCACAACACCTGTCTCTCAGCTCACTACCACAACACCTGTCTCTCAGTTCACCACCACAACACCTGTCTCCATCAGCTCACTACCACAACACCTGTCTCTCTCAGCTCACCACCACAACACCCGTCTCTCTCAGCTCACTACCACAACACCTGTCTCTCAGCTCACCACCACAACACCTGTCTCTCTCAGCTCACTACCACAACACCTGTCTCTCTCAGCTCACAACCACAACACCTGTCTCTCTCAGCTCACCACCACAACACCTGTCTCTCTCAGCTCACTACCACAACACCTGTCTCTCAGTTCACCACCACAACACCTGTCTCTCAGCTCACCACCACAACACCTGTCTCTCTCAGCTCACCACCACAACACCTGTCTCTCTCAGCTCACTACCACAACACCTGTCTCTCAGCTCACTACCACAACACCTGTCTCTCTCAGCTCACCACCACAACACCTGTCTCTCTCAGCTCACCACAACAACACCTGTCTCTCTCAGCTCACCACCACAACACCTGTCTCTCTCAGCTCACCACCACAACACCTGTCTCTCTCAGCTCACCACCACAACACCTGTCTCTCTCAGCTCACTACCACAACACCTGTCTCTCTCAGCTCACCACCACAATACCTGTCTCTCTCAGCTCACCACCACAACACCTATCTCTCTCAGCTCACCACCACAACACCTGCCTCTCTCAGCTCACCACCACAACACCTGTCTCTCTCAGCTCACCACCACAACACCTGTCTCTCTCAGCTCACCACCACAACACCTGTCTCTCTCAGCTCACCACCACAACACCTGTCTCTCTCAGCTCACTACCACAACACCTTTCTCTCTCAGCTCACCACCACAACACCTGTCTCTCTCAGCTCACTACCACAACACCTGTCTCTCTCAGCTCACTACCACAACACCTGTCTCTCTCAGCTCACTACCACAACACCTGTCTCTCAGCTCACTACCACAACACCTGTCTCTCGCAGCTCACTACCACAACACCTGTCTCTCTCAGCTCACTACCACAACACCTGTCTCTCAGCTCACTACCACAACACCTGTCTCTCAGCTCACCACCACAACACCTGTCTCCATCAGCTCACTACCACAACACCTGTCTCTCTCAGCTCACCACCACAACACCTGTCTCTCTCAGCTCACTACCACAACACCTGTCTCTCAGCTCACCACCACAACACCTGTCTCTCAGCTCACCACCACAACACCTGTCTCAGCTCACACCACAACACCTGTCTCTCAGCTCCCACCACAACACCTGTCTCTCAGCTCACCACCACAACACCTGTCTCTCTCAGCTCACTGCCACAACACCTGTCTCTCTCAGCTCACTACCACAACCCTGTCTCTCAGCTCACTACCACAACACCTGTGTCTCTGCTCACTACCACAACACCTGTCTCTCAGCTCACTACCACAACACCTGTCTCTCATCTCACTACCACAACACCTGTCTCTCTCAGCTCACTACCACAACACCTGTCTCTCAGCTCACTACCACAACACCTGTATCTCTGCTCACTACCACAACACCTGTCTCTCAGCTCACTACCACAACACCTGTCTCTCATCTCACTACCACAACACCTGTCTCTCTCAGCTCACTACCACAACACCTGTCTCTCATCTCACTACCACAACACCTGTCTCTCTCAGCTCACTACCACAACACCTGTCTCTCAGCTCACTACCACAACACCTGTCTCTCAGCTCACCATACAACACCTGTCTCTCCACCCACACAACACCTGTCTCTCTCAACTCACTACAACATTCAGCTATTAGGTAACTGTATTTTTAATGTACCGAAGATGGAGGCAGACTTGAGAAAGAAAAATTGTATAAAAATAAAACATATATCAAAACAGAGATAGCAGGCGGCTGTCCGTCTGGCTGACACGATGTTACGATAGCGGGCGGGCTACCCGCCTTCCTGACACCATGTTGATCTTGCTGGAATAAATCAATGTTTACAATATGGATTAGAAGGTTCTTGTCACTTGCTTGGTGTCTTTACTTAAGAAAGTCATTCTTTATTTGCCATTGAAACCCTTAGAGTTCCGTCACTGCTCATCTTCAGAGTGTGACCATCGCCACGGCTCTCTGGGCGCAGTTGGTCTCTGTTATGAGAGATTCAAAGGTATTTGGTGCCCGTGTCAGCGTGTCTAGCATGGGTGTATAGTGTAATATTATTTCTGTTCTATATACTAATTTGTCACACAGGAGACATCTCCCTTCCACTACGGGCTCACCATAGCCCGTGCTACTTGCCCAGCTCCTGTGCCAGGTAAGTTACGGGCTCACCATAGCCCGTGCTACTTGGAACTTGTTCCGAGTAGCTGAATCTATAACAACAACAACAACAACTAATTTGTCAAAGTTTAACTGACATTGTGAGCAGAATATGTCACCACTGCTTCACTCAGAAATCACAATACCATGATGATTATCTTGAGATTATCTTGAGATAACTTCGGGGCTTTAGTGTCCCCGCGGCCCGGTCCTCGACCAGGCCTCCACCCCCAGGATGCAGCCCGTGACAGCTGACTAACTCCCAGGTACATATTTTACTGCTAGGTAACAGGGGCATAGGGTGAAAGAAACTCTGCCCAATGTTTCTCGCCGGCGCCCGGGATTGAACCCGGGACCACGAATCATGGGTACAGCGTGCTGTCCGCTCGGCCGACCGGCTCCCTATCAATAATGCATCAAATGAACTAATCCACAAAGGCCGTGACAAGGGTTCGAACTTACGTCCGGGAGCATCGGACGTACGTCGATCAGGGCAGCGTCTGGGATGCTCCCTGACGTAGGTTCGAATCCTCGTCACGGCCCTTGTGGATTTGTTCATTTGTCACAAGTGCTTCCATCTTGTGTCATGAGAAATTTATGCGGATGTTAGTTTCATGGTGGAATGCATCTTGGTGTAAGACTTACTTTCTCAGACTTGGTTAAGTCTTATTTGTACTTCTTCATGGCCTTCAACTAGGGAGGTATGACGTCTTAATTTGTCCTTTTTTAGTTTCTTTGTGTTCACCACTTTGATGACTGAGTCAGCATCTTGGTTGGTGATGAGTCAGCATCTTGGTTGGTGATTGAGTCAGCATCTTGGGTGATGATTGAGTCAGCTTCTTGGTTGGTGATGAGTCAGCATCTTGGTTGATGATTGAGTCAGCATCTTGGTTGATGATTGAGTCAGCATCTTGGTTGATGATTGAGTCAGCATCTTGGTTGATGATTGAGTCAGCATCTTGGTTGGTGATGAGTCAGCATCTTGGTTGGTGATGAGTCAGCATCTTGGGTGATGATGAGTCAGCATCTTGGTTGGTGATGAGTCAGCATCTTGGTTGGTGATGAGTCAGCATCTTGGGTGATGACTGAGTCAGCATCTTGGTTGATGATGAGTCAGCATCTTGGTTGGTGATGAGTCAGCATCTTGGTTGGTGATGAGTCAGCATCTTGGTTGGTGATGAGTCAGCATCTTGGGTGATGACTGAGTCAGCATCTTAGGTGATGATTGAGTCAGCATCTTGGTTGATGATTGAGTCAGCATCTTGGGTGATGATTGAGTCAGCATCTTGGTTGATGATTGAGTCAGCATCTTGGTTGGTGATTGAGTCAGCATCTTGGTTGATGATTGAGTCAGCATCTTGGTTGATGATTGAGTCAGCATCTTAGGTGATGATTGAGTCAGCATCTTGGGTGATGATTGAGTCAGCATCTTGGTTGATGATTGAGTCAGCATCTTGGGTGATGATTGAGTCAGCATCTTGGTTGATGATTGAGTCAGCATCTTGGTTGGTGATTGAGTCAGCATCTTGGTTGATGATTGAGTCAGCATCTTGGTTGATGATTGAGTCAGCATCTTAGGTGATGATTGAGTCAGCATCTTGGGTGATGATTGAGTCAGCATCTTGGTTGATGATTGAGTCAGCATCTTGGTTGGTGATGAGTCAGCATCTTGGTTGATGATTGAGTCAGCATCTTAGGTGATGATTGAGTCAGCATCTTGGGTGATGATTGAGTCAGCATCTTGGTTGATGATTGAGTCAGCATCTTGGTTGGTGATGAGTCAGCATCTTGGGTGATGACTGAGTCAGCATCTTAGGTGATGATTGAGTCAGCATCTTGGTTGATGACTGAGTCAGCATCTTGGGTGATGATTGAGTCAGCATCTTGGTTGATGACTGAGTCAGCATCTTGGGTGATGATTGAGTCAGCATCTTGGTTGATGACTGAGTCAGCATCTTGGTTGATGATTGAGTCAGCATCTTGGTGATGACTGAGTCAGCATCTTGGGTGATGATTGAGTCAGCATCTTGGTGATGATTGAGTCAGCATCTTGGAAGCATGACGCTACGCTTGATGAGTCTCTGGTTGGTAATCATCCTGTGACTCGTACACCATCACGAGTGATGAACGGGGCGTGAGTGGGGCTCGGGGGAGGGGGGGGGAGGAAAAAGGGGAAAGGGGGATGGGAGGGGGAATGGGAGAGGGGGATGGGAGGGGTGGATGGGAGGGGGGTTTGAGGATGATGAATAAAGAGAGGTAAGATTTGGGACAATGAATGCGCCAGTGGTGGAAGATAAAACTTCATCAGTCTTCCCCCCCCCCCCCACACACACACACGACGACCAGGCAACAAAAATCAGGCAAGAAAGAGACGGCTGGGCAGACTGAATATTTTCGATTGCCAGAAAGCCTTTGACACAGTACCACACCAGAGACTAGTGCACAAGCTGGAGATGCAGGCGGGAGTGAAAGGCAAGGTCTCCACTACATAAGGGAGCACCTAAGGGAAGGGAAGGGAAGGGGAACTATGAGGAGAAAGCGCCAAGCCATTACGACTATACAGCACTGGGAAGGGGTCAGGATAAGGATTTAGGATGGGACGGGGGAAGGAATGGTTCCCAATCACTTGGACGGTCGGGGATTGAACGCCAGCCTGCATGACGCGAGACCGTCGCTATACCGTCCAGCCCAAGTGGTTGGGCAGAGAGCACCTAAGCAAAAGAAGACTTCGAGTTACTGTGAGGGGTGAGGTCTCGGAGTGGCGAGGGGTCACCAGTGGAGTCCCGCAGGGGTCAGTCCTTGGACCTATACTGTTCCTGATATATGCAAATGCTCTCCCAGAGGGAATGACTTGTTCCTCTCAATGTTTGCTGATGATGCAAAAATTATGAGGAGGATTAAAACGGAGGAAGATAGTGTGAGGCTACAAGATGTCCTTGACAAATTGAATGAATGGTCCAACAAATGGCCACTAAAGTTCAACCCAAGTAAATGTAAGTTAATGAAACTAGGCGGTGGAAACAGGAGGCCAGACACAGGATACAGAATAGGAGATGAAGTCCTTCATGAAACGGACAGAGAGAAAGATCTAGGAGTTGATACCAAACCTGTCTCCTGAAGCCCACAACAAAAGAATAACATCTACGGCATATGCGAGGCTGGCTAACATCAGAATCTTTCAGAACCTTTTACACCACATATGTAAGACCAATCCTGAAGTATGCGGCCCCAGCATGGAGCCCGTACCTTGTCAAGCACAAGACGAAGCTTGAAAAAGTTCAGAGGTATGCCACTAGGCTAGTCCCAGAACTAAGAGGCATGAGATATGAGGACAGACAACGTGAACTGCACCTCACGTCGCTGGAAGACAGAAGAGCTAGGGGAGACATGATCACCACATACAAAAATCTCAGGGGAATTGAGAGGGTAGACAAGGATGGACTATTCAACACGGGTGGCACACAAACAAGGGGACACAGGTGGAAACTGAGTGCCCAAATGAGCCACAGAGACATTAAAAAGAACTTTTTCAGTGTCAGAGTAGTTAGTAAATGGAATGCACTAGGAAGTGATGTGGTGGAGGCTGACTCCATACACAGTTTCAAATGTAGATATGATAGAGCCCAGTAGGCTCAGAAACTGTACACCTGTTGATTGACGGTTGAGAGGCGGGACCAAAGAGCCAGAGCTCAACCCCCGCAAGCACAACTAGGTGAGGCCAGCACATGCTGTACTGAAGCCAACACATGCTACACTGAGGCCAACACATGCTACACTGAGGCCAACACATGCTACACTGAGGCCAACACATGCTGTACTGAGGCCAACACATCCTGTACTGAGGCCAACACATGCTGTACTGAGGCCAACACATACTGTACTGAGGCCAACACATCCTGTACTGAGGCCAACACATGCTGTACTGAGGCCAACACATGCTATACTGAGGCCAACACATGCTATACTGAGGCCAACACATGCTGTACTGAGGCCAACACATGCTGTACTGAGGCCAACACATGCTGTACTGAGGCCAACACATGCTGTACTGAGGCCAACACATGCTGTACTGAGGCCAACACATGCTGTACTGAGGCCAACGTCAGTGTTTCCATAGCAGGTAAAACTAACAACACCTCAAGAGTAACACAGTGAAACTTGTTTGCTGGGCCAATTACTTGCAATTATAAATTAGATGTAATTGGAAGCCCGCACCTATCAAATGGGCGGCGGTGAAAGGTTACAATCACCTGCATTCATGACCTCCACTACACAAACTGGCAAGACTTGGTTAAAGTTACTCACAGTAAATAATTCTGAATGATAGTCACTTTTCTTAAACATTTGCTATAGAGTAGCCACTATAATTAGTCTTTTTACGAAGTCCATCACATGGTAAGCAGTATAAGGGAGTGATTGTTTAAGTCCATCACATGGTAAGTAGTATAAGGGAGTGATTGTTTAAGTCCATCACATGGTAAGTAGTATAAGGGAGTGATTGTTTAAGTCCATCACATGGTAAACAGTATAAGGGAGTGATTGTTTAAGTCCATCACATGGTAAGTAGTATAACGAAGTGATTGTTTACATTTGGTCAGGTCGTCATCGGCAGGTAATCCAAAGCTGCAGAGATACTTTTAATATCTTTGATATCATAAGATACTTATAATATCTCTGATATTATAAGTATCAGTGAGGTGTAAGGCAAGCAGCAGCAGCGTCCACACTGTGTAGGTCTTGATCAACAGCTCAACTGGAAGGCCAATTGGATCATCTCACATCTTTGGATATCGTACAAATATAGCCAGAATGTGAGCGGTCTTTAGAAATCATTCATCTTCATTATAATTTCGCTAAATCAATTTTGTATTTAACAAATTATTATTTAATCCAAATATACTAATGCAATGTTCTAGTTAAAGCTGTGACCTCTAATCGCTTTTCTATTTATAATTATCATAACTTTATCATATACCCGACAAAGAGTATTTTATATGATCATATAAGTAAGTAACTGTTATATGCTCATAAGCCATACTTTCTTGACTTTCCTTGGCGTCAGTGACGCCGAAATTAAGGCTAGAGACAAGCAGGGGAAAAAACATTGGCTAAGTCAGTAGAAGGAAAATGCTATCATTACATCAAACCTGTCCACAGGCTAGGCTCGTTAAAGCGGCGGCCGTCCCCCTCAAGACGCACTCATTCATTTTCATGTATTGTTTATCAAAAACAGGTTTGTTCTCATATATAATATTATTATATAATAAAGTTTGTGTATGGTCAGGCGTAGGTAACGTTAGGTTAGGTTAGGTTAGGTTAGGTTAGATTAGGTTAGGTTAGGTTAGGTTAGGTTAGGTCAGGTTAGGTTAGGTTAGGTTAGGTCAGGTTAGGTCAGGTTAGGTTAGGTTAGGTTAGGTTAGGTTAGGTTAGGTTAGGTCAGGTTAGGTCAGGTTAGGTTGGTTAGGTTAGGTTAGGTTAGGTTAGGTTAGGTTAGGTTAGGTTAGGTTAGTTTAGGTTTAGTCAGGCTTAGTCAGGTTAGGTCAGGTTAGGTTAGGTTTGGTGTTCAGGTGCTGTTTACGTTAGTCCACATATGAACAACTGAACATTCCTTGTGAAAAGACAGCAGTTGTTCTTGTAACTGCAAGAGAGACCGTGAGAGTAGAGCAAGACCGTCCTTGCTCTATCATATCCTGGCTCTACTCTCTCAGGCCGTGAGAGTAGAGCAAGACCGTCCTTGCTCTATCATACCCTTGCTCTACTCTCTCAGGCCGTGAGAGTAGAGCAAGAATATGGTGGCCCGCGCGGTCAGCTCTTCATTAATCCATAACTAATTATAACTGAAGTGACCCATTATACAACAATTTCAGTTTTCAGGCAAAACTTTGTTGACAAAACAGACCAAAATGGCTGCCAGCCTCCACACTGGGCGCTGTGACCAACAGCTCCAGAGCTGACATAGATGGCAAGCAGACTTCGAACTGATATAAATAGCTAGTAGGCTCGTGGGCTAGTAGGCTCGGTGCTAGTAGGCTCGTAGGCTAGTAGGCTAGTAGGCATTAGTGGCTCCTGACAGCTAGGTGGACAGCGCTTCAGATTGTAGTCCTGATGTTCCGGGTTCGATCCCCGGTGGAGGCAAAAATGGGCAAAATGTTTCTTTCACCCTGATGTCCCTGTTACCTAGCAGTAATAGGTACCTGGGAGTTAGACAGCTGCTACGGGTGCTTCCTAGAAGTGGAGGCCTGGTCGAGGACCGGGCAGCCGGGGACACTAAAGCCCCGAAATCATCTCAAGATAACCTCAAGATAGGTAGCTAGCAGATACAAGCTCAGGAGGAGATCTAGCCAGTACTTACCTAGTTGTGCTTGCGGGGTTGAGCTCTGGCTCTTTAGTCCCGCCTCTCATCGGTCAATCAAGTAA
>WNGS01165523.1:1982267-1992926 GCA_020271785.1 Procambarus virginalis
GTTCTTAAGACCGTGGCAGTTGCTCAGTGACCCTCTAGCGAGTATGTTGACCAGACCACACACTAGAAGGTGCAGGGATGACGACGTTTCGATCCGTCTTGGACCATTCTCAAGTCGATTGTGTTGGAGAATGTACGGGACAATAGACTTGGGAATGGTCCAGGACGGACCAAAACGTCGTCGTCCCTTCACCTTCTAGTGTGTGGTCTGGTCAACATACTTTAGCCACGTTATTGTGACTCATCGCCTCTAGCGAATATTCTGGATTCTTCAACACACTCCAAGTATCAAGAAAATTTCATGTACATATGTCAATAAATGGAGAATACATTTCAGGTTTTAAGTCATCTTTAAATTCGCCACTTCTAGTCCCTTGACGGGATTATCTCCTCCCCAGCAATATTAAAAAACGGAGGGAGATATATATATACAAGGTTTCAATAGGAGTTTACTGGCCAGCAAGTATATTTATTCCTAAATGTGGACTACACGTTGAATAACTCTCACATCTGCCGTAGGGTACTTTACATGGACTATGAAACCATACCACTGCCTGTTTGTGACTGCGTATAATCTAAATGTTTTTGACTGTCTGTCTGTCTACCTGTTTTGTGCTGCCTGTCCGTGTATATGTTTGTGGCTACCTATCTGTCAACCTTTTTATGGATATCTGTCTGTCTTACCAGTTTTTGGCTGCTCGTTTACCTCTCATATTTACCTACTGTGACAGGGCGAGAAGGGACGGTAAGGTAGGGAGTATCAGAAGCAAGGTTGTCACAGCCTAACTTATCGCTGGTGTTACAGGTGGCTACGCTGGCCTGGCCACGGTGGACATCATGCTGTACCTGCTCACCATCCCCGTGTGTCTGGCCATGGGCGGCCACGGCCCCCACCCCCACAGCCTCGCCTTCTACTACGCCCACTTCGGGTGGGCGCTCAGCATATCCTCGCAGATCCTCAGCTTCTATCTACTGATGAGTTGGTTCGCCTACGACAGGTTCCTGGCCGTGTGTCGCCACGACAAGTACCCCGAACAGCCAGAAGGCCCAGGTGTTTGAGTGGCGGGTGGCGGGAAGCCTGGTGTGGGTGATGGCACTATACGCCCCCCCCACGGCGGCAGTGGGGCAGGTGTGCCAGGTGGCCGAGGGTTGGTGCCACTTGACGGCTACACGCTGGGTATGGGTAAGGTGTGGTATCGAGGGTATTCCTGGGTACGGGAGATATTCTCACGGGTGGCGCCGGCGCCGTCCTCACTTTCTGTAACGTGAAGATCGCTTACCGCCTGAAGCACCTGCGCAGCATCCGTGACAGCTTCGGCAGCGGCGTTCCCCCCCGCCAGGAGGAACGGGAGAGGCGCCTGGTGTTGCTACTCTTCTGGGTGACGGCGTTCTTCTACCTCTACAACACGCCCGTCACTATCTACTACTTGGGGTTCCTTAACTACAGCCACAAACACACCTACTCCCTCCTCACCTTCGGCGCCATCAGCAACATGCTCCAGATGATGGGCAACATCTCGAATTCCATTCTTTATTTCCTCATCAACCCAGACTTCCAGCGTACTCTACGGGCCCTCCTGCACCTGAGGTCCCTCCAGGCGCCAGGGACCAGGGCCGGGACAGCATCAGGTCCCAAGGATCCTTCAACTCAAACTCGGAGTTAGTCTTGGCCTCAACGGCAACAACCAATCTGTTTCTGGACTTCAGCCCGACCTGCCGCCTCCTAGCACTCCGGTCTACAGGAGTTAAACTCTTAACATTATCAACACCAGAAGTCAAGTGTGTGCATTGAGAGACGTTTGCCCAACCGTCTCCTGCCCCCAGGCAACTCTCACAGTGAGGGTTGGAGTCTGAGGAACACACACACACACAGCTCCTGGGAACTGGGGTCCTTCATGGTGTCGCATGACAAGACCATCACAGTGTTAAAGTTGTTAATGCCGGCCAGAAACTGGTGTCCAGTATTCCCTGGGTGATCTCTGCGCCTGCTCAATCGGTGATGCTAACTACTGCACCACCACTCGGGAACTGCCTGCTGTGCATGCACGGGGCTGTGCTGTGTGGACTCTCTTCACTCTCTCTCAGTGGTCAGGAACACAGCATATCAAACCCTGAGATCAGTGGAACACTCAACATCGACAGATAAACCTATTTACTCGAATCAAAGATCAGTTGAGGCCTTAGGCTATGACGCATGTTACTGTATCAATGGCGCACAAAATCAATTGAGTCCAACATCAAGTGACGTTCAGCATTAAATAAAAACAAAGGCATTGAGTTCTGTTAATATAGCCCTTTAAACTTTGCAAGCTCTGACACATTTCTGGCTAATATCAACTAATAGGAGATTAAAGTTTTATATTATAAAAAATATTAGTAATTGTAATATCATTATCAAAAACATTTAATGAAAATAATGAATATGAGGCTGTAATTGGTAATTTTCTTCACAAACTCCCTCTGTTTACATTGCATTGCCTTTTATTTTCATGAGAATTTAAATATTGATCCAATTTTCAAGACCTGACATCAATATTAAAAATTAATTTATATGAAATTATTTTTATCCAAGGTAGTATATTGAATATTTGTTTAAGTTTTTCTAGTTTACATATTTTTATCTCATTCGCAATGAAGAAATTTATTTGGCCTTTTTTAAATATATTAGAGATCCCGAGTACCGAGACGATCTAAATTAAGGCCTGAGATCTAAGCACGCTGGCTTGTGGTCTTGTACGTGCTTACATGCAGGTGTTTGAAGAAAAAAACACCTGCGGAGTGACCCGCACTACCAAGGAGACACCCTGACGAGCCAACACGCGTAATAACAGGCTAGTGGAACACAACTTATCTGAGGCTAAATAATGCTGTCATTTTACAATCAGTCTTTTAATATGAATGAAGCTGTCTAATTTTACCCTAATAAAACTGTCCAGTAATGTTCATTATTAAGATATATAAACTTTAAAACAAAGTCTTGAAATAGATTTTCAGTCTGTAGCTAAGTATTTAAAATTCTATGCTAATCATATATGTAAAACTCGCATATTTGTAAAACATAGAATATCAGTGTTCGAAATCATTAATCCGACCAACGAACATTTGTATTTCATTAGCGAAACTTCGGGTAACAGGAGAACAAACTGTTTCATCACCGGGGTTCTGTCCAGCTATTGGTCAAACCTAAACAAAAGCAGAGTATTAATGTTCACCTGAAAGCACTGATAATTGGGCGTGTTTCAGTGTTGATGTTACCGTCAATCCAGTATTCTAATAATGTATAAATTCACATAATTCACTGGAATATAAATAATATAATACACTTTTTTAAATAATAATCAATTATTTTTGTATCATTTGTTGTTGTTGTTGTTGTTTTAGATTCAGCTACTGGCAACAAAAAGTTGTAAATAGCACGGGCTATGGTGATCCCGTAGTGGACTTACCTGGCACAGGAGCGGGGCAAGTAGCACGGGCTATGGTGATCCCGTAGTGGACTTACCTGGCACAGGAGCGGGGCAAGTAGCACGGGCTATGGTGAGCCCGTAGTGGACTTACCTGGCACAGGAGCGGGGCAAGTAGCACGGGCTATGGTGAGCCCGTAGTGGACTTACCTGGCACAGGAGCGGGGCTGTAACTTGTGTATTTTGGTCGTTTATTTCAATGTATTAAGTTTTCTCTGCATTCTACAATGTTCTATATTGTGTTTTATTGTTATTGTAAAAATACATTGTTTATATATAAAGTATTTTATCCTATATATTCTATGTATTGATTTTCTTGCATTTCAAACACATTGTTACAGAGAATACAGTTGAATTGGCAGCTGGTAAACACTGGCAACATTTGGGTTAGGTGTAGCATTTCGACTCAACTCCCCAACAGGAAGAGTCAAAGCAAATGAAAATAATGCTCCAGGTCCACCACGCCCCAAGGGCTGAACACCAGAGGACAGGACAGCCTCACTGAGCCACAAGGGTTTCACATGCCACCCACAACAGCCCTCTAGGTCATCGCAGCACGTTCATCCCTCCACCACAGAAGCTCTCAGTTTCCAGGAAGAACTTGAGGCAGAAAGCAACTTAGAGTTATATCTCGTCACTAAAGGTGTGACCATCATCAACTTGTTCACAA
Organism: Procambarus virginalis; assembly: GCA_020271785.1. Classification (NCBI taxonomy): domain Eukaryota; kingdom Metazoa; phylum Arthropoda; class Malacostraca; order Decapoda; family Cambaridae; genus Procambarus; species Procambarus virginalis. The sequence goes on from WNGS01165523.1 coordinate 1,986,401, forward strand.
AATAACTTGATACTGTCATTGGCATTGTTACTTACGACACTAATAACAGTAATTAATATAATTCTTATTTGCTTACAGTATTATTATCACTTCTAATTTCTAAATTATTTTTTATTAGGATTCTTATTATTAATATTTAATTATTGTTATTGTTACAACTCTTATCTTTATTTGTTTCTCATTTGTTATTTCATTCTTATGAAAAAAATCTGTTGGAGCAATGCGGGGATTCGAACCCTCGTTCTGGGAACTCCCAAGTCCCTCTCCTTACCTCTAAATCTCCTAAATTGCTCCAACTGATTTTCTCATTAACATATCACATTAGTGTAATTTCCTTGTGTTTCGTAAATATCGTATATTATATATATATATATATATCTATATAGTATATCTTAATATATATTATATATATATATATATTATATATCTATATATTCTATATAATCTATCCAATTCTTCTATATTCTATTATATATATATATTATATATATATATATATATATATATATATATCTATATAAGAAAATATACATATATTTTCATATACAGGAGAAAATATATCTCCTGCTCACTTATACATAGTGAGTAGGAGGGGGGGAGTGGCAGACAGTTGCTCTGTCAAATGACTTCCCAAAATGTACTGGAGTCCTTGTTTAAAATATTCCACCTAATATGTCCTTTTCTAAACAACTTGACAGACAACTCTACCCCTCTAATGATATAATTGCCTGTTGCCTTTGCACTAGCGAGACTGGAAGATTGTGTCTGATAATTACCATTAATTAGGGAGTCATGACTCTTTGTATAACAACAATAATGTATAAATTAATAATGTGTGGGAATTTTGTCTTGGAATTAGAACTAACCCAAAAGACAAACAAATTTTTTTAGTTCAACACAAGAGAAACTTGAATGAAAGTTTGACATCTGCATTTGAATATAAGTAAATAAAAAGGCATTGTATTGAACCTTTCAACAAGTTATAATTATGATGACGAGGGAGCCGGTCGGCCGAGCGGACAGCACGCTGGACTTGTGATCCTGTGGTCCTGGGTTCGATCCCAGGCGCCGGCGAGAAACAATGGGCAGAGTTTCTTTCACCCAATGCCCCTGTTACCTAGCAGTAAAATAGGTACCTGGTGTTAGTCAGCTATCACGGGCTGCTTCCTGGAGGTGGAGGCCTGTCGAGGACCGGGCCGCGGCGACACTAAAACGCCCCAAATTCATCTCAAGATAACCACAAGATAACGTCAGCAGTTGGGTTAATAGCCAGTATTAGAGCAACAGATAGAGCAACGAGGTTGTTGTTGCTTGCCTAGAGCACAGATAGAGTAACAAGGTGGTTGTGCTTGAAGTCTTGGTTGTTGTTGTTGTTGTTGTTTAAGATTTGCTACCTGGAACAAAAAGTTCCAAGCAGCACGGGCTATGGTGATCCCGTAGTTGAAGTCTTGGGATTGGTACTCATTATATATCATGGTTCATAGTACTCAAAAAGTAATTCAAACATTTTCAATATTGAATAATGCAACTGCATTGGCGAATTACCCAGATAGTTATATATTTTACATATTATTATATATTTTATATATTAATCACCAAGTTATATATTTTCTAATTTTTCTAATTTGGAGAAAGAAAAGAAACGAGGAAAAACTAAAATTGATATTAATTTGTAATTCGTCTTTTATAGCCATTTAGTAGTGATTTTCGTAAATAAAATTCGACTGTAACTACATACAAAAGTAAATAATTAATATCACTTGATACTTCACTTAATATCACTTGATTTTCCAAGGAACTCAATATTCCATTGTCTCTTAAATGCTGAAATATGCTGAACCTGAGTGCTTCAGGTTCCTGATTGTGTACTCTGTGAGTGCTTCAGGTTCCTGATTGTGTACTCTGTTAGTGCCTCAGGTTCCTGATTGTGTACTCTGTTAGTGCTTCAGGTTCCTGATTGTGTACTCTGTGAGTGCTTCAGGTTCCTGATTGTGTACTCTGTTAGTGCTTCAGGTTCCTGATTGTGTACTCTGTGAGTGCTTCAGGTTCCTGATTGTGTACTCTGTGAGTGCTTCAGGTTCCTGATTGTGTACTCTGTGAGTGCCTCAGGTTCCTGATTGTGTACTCTGTTAGTGCTTCAGGTTCCTGATTGTGTACTCTGTGAGTGCTTCAGGTTCCTGATTGTGTACTCTGTGAGTGCTTCAGGTTCCTGATTGTGTACTCTGTGAGTGCTCCAGGTTCCTGATTGTGTACTCTGTGAGTGCTTCAGGTTCCTGATTGTGTACTCTGTGAGTGCTTCAGGTTCCTGATTGTGTACTCTGTGAGTGCTCCAGGTTCCTGATTGTGTACTCTGTGAGTGCTTCAGGTTCCTGATTGTGTACTCTGAGAGTGCCTTAGTACTCTATCCTCCCCATACTACTTAGAACTTCTACTACTACTACTAAGGACTACTGATACATAATACATAATACATAATACTAATACATAATCACCTCCACCTGTAAACGCAACGTTTCCCAGTAAATTTACATGGAATGTAAAGTCCTCGTACACTCAGAATTGTAACAAGGTCGTCTGGGTCGGCACCAGTGCCACACTGCAGGAAATTTCGCCATTTTTAGCGACCCCCCTGTCACCAACGCTCTGCAATTTGCATGCAATTTGAAATTAAAGCTTTGTGTTCCGTAGAGTTATTTACCAGCAGTGATACATAGTAATCTGTATGAGTGTATGTATGTATGACCCTGAGAGAGAAAGGAGGAATATTTTAGCATCACGTAGCTAGAGCCTGACGCATTGTAACCCTTCACATAGTCTAGAATTGAAGATATACGCAATTAAGTTTTATAAAGAAGAAAATAAGAACCCTGGAAACACAAACCGAAACTGTCTCCTTTTTCCACTTGTTACAACTTGTAATAAAGTTGCTACATCTTGGCTTAACGTGTTTATGACGTATTAGAACGTTGTTACAACTTGCTATATTGGTTGTTATAACTGGTTAGGAGGTGTTAAAACTTGTTCGAACGTGTTACCCAACGTTGTAGTTTCGGTGTGTGTTTGGCGGGAAGCATTATATTTAATTTTCTGAAGGATATTGTAGAGGTAAAGGGGAGGGGGGGGAGGGGAGAGAAGGGGGGGGGTCGGTTAAGGGAAGGGAACTATCAAGGGAAAGCGCCAAGCCATTATGACTATATAGCACTGGGAAGGGGTCAGGATTTGGATGGGCCGGGGGGGGGAGGGAGGAGGTTTTGTAGGGGAAGAGGTGAAGGGGGAGAGAGGTAGATAGAGAGAGTAGGAGGAGAGGAGAAGAAGGGGTAATACAGTGAGTGAATAATGGAAAGAGAGAGATGGAGAAAGGAGATAACATTCAATATTATTGAAATGTGTACGTTTTGTGCGTGTGTTCGCGTGTACACGCGCGCACATGTACCAGTGAAAATATTATTATTCACATGTAAAATGGGACGTTCATTCCACAGGGGTGTGTGGTGAGGAGGGGGGGGGGGGGCAGGTCTGGCCTCAGCCACACCCCATTTATACAGGTAATTATGCTATCCCCTCTTCATCTTCCTTCTTTATCAGCTCTGCCCATGTGCTCACACATTATATATATATATATATATATATATATATATTATATATATATTGGTGTATACTGGCAGCAGGTTTCTTTTACACATGTCTCATTGAATATGACCGCATATTCTGTATTTACTATCTTCTGATTTAGGGCTTCTATCCCTCTAACTATTTTCTTAGCATCAGGGCTTAGCTGAAACAGGAGTTCTCCAAAACTCATTTTCGTAATTTCTGGGTGAAGAAAAGATGTGGATTACTATAGAATGTATTACACTTATTTAAACAATTTGCACGACGTTTCGAACCTCCATGGTTCATTCTCAAGTGAGGAAATGTTACAATGTGGTTTGATTATACTCGCACTGGGTTAGGTGATAAAACAATAAAGGTGAAAACATAGGGGATACATAGGGGATAAATGGGGTGAAACATATGACATAAGAATAGAGGTAACCGCAGAAGGCCTATTGGCCCATACGAGGCAGCTGGCATCTACATACAAAGATTAATCCAGTGTAATTGGCCTGTTATGTTGAACATTGTCTTCTGTGTTGGCATCGTTATGTTCTGGTCTTGTCCTTACTCTCATTGTGGGAAGAGTAAATAGTTCCGTGATTTGGGTGTTCATGGTAGGTTGTTTCTGTTCTTATGTTCACATAAGAAAGAACAACCTACCATGAACACCCAAATCACGGACTATTTACTCTACCCCAATGAGAGTAAGGACAAGACAGACATAACGATGCCAACACAGAAGACCATGTTCAACATAACAGGCCAATTACACTGGATTAATCTTTGTATGTAGATGCCAGCTGCCTCGTATGGGCCAATAGGCCTTCTGCGGTTACCTCTATTCTTATGTTCATATGTTTCCCCCATTTATCCCCTATGTATCCCCTATGTTTTCACCTTTATTGTTTTATCACCTAACCCAGTGCGAGTATATATCAAACCACATTGTAACATTTCCTCACTTGAGAATGAACCATGGAGGTTCGAAACGTCGTGCAAATTGTTTAAATAAGTGTAATACATTCTATAGTAATCCACATCTTTTCTTCACCCAGAAATTACGAAAATGAGTTTTGGAGAACTCCTGTTTCAGCTAAGCCCTGATGCTAAGAAAATAGTTAGAGGTAGAAGCCCTAAATCAGAAGATAGTAAATACAGAATATGCGGTCATATTCAATGAGACATATATATCTCTCTATATATATATATATATATATATATATATATATATATATATATATATATCTATATATATCTATCTCTATATATATATATTAGATATATATATATATATATATATATATATATATGCCAACACTGATCACAAAACCACTGATCCAAGTTGCAGAATAACCACATGTGAAAAATAGAAAATGCTTAACGCGTTTTCGGCTAATTCGCCTTCATCAGAGCAAAGTAGAATGAAGATGAAGATGATAGCAGATGATGAAGAAGATGAATATGATAGATGATAGCTTAATAGCAGCAACTGCCTTCTGCAGTTACCTTCTTTCTTATAATTCCTTTCCTCCACTTATTTTTGGTGGTCAGGTGATCTGCCCAGGCGGATATAAAGTCTGATCAGCAATGTTTTCTTATCTTCATTCTACTTTGCTCTGATGAAGGCGAATTAGCCGAAAACGCGTTAAGCTTTTCTATTTTTCACATGTGGTTATTCTGCATACTTGGATCAGTGTTTTTGTGATCATTGTTGCATATATACTATAGTATAGCGAGACATTAGCATATCCTGGCCAGGAAAACACGGACATGTCTCAACATCATAAAATAAACATTTAGATATATCGTTAACATTAAAATTCTAATAAATACCAATTTTTCTCACATACATTTCTAGTATATACCAAGCAGGTGATAAGGAAAGGGATCGTGGAAGTCTATATTTTGACTTTAGCAAAGCCTCTAATACTGAGCATCACGAGGAGTCACACACACGTGGTCTTGTAAAGCTAGAGAGAGGGGGGGGAGTTATCCTAAGTTGGATTAGTGTGTTGTTATCCCAAATAAAGCAGAAAATTAGTATAGAGTCAGGTCCTAGAGGGAAACCGGTGTAAATGAGCATCTCAGGGCTCTTGTGTCTCACCTTATGTAACATAAATAAACAATTTCAACAATAGTCTGAATTAGCAGACATTTGAAAATCTGCAAAAACAACAAAGTTTGCTTGGAATAATCCCAGAAAAAGACGAAATCACAACAAGACGATCTAAAGATGCCTTGAAAATGGTCGGAAGATTCCCAAAAGTATTTTAATGCCAAGAACTAAAGGACTGAGACCCCAGCATAATAGTAGTTGCCAAATATCAGCAGACAATGTTGAAATTGCAAAATCTAAGTGCGAGAAAGATCTGGAAGTCTTGATTAGTGAGGATCTTAAGCCAAGAATCAATTTAAAAATGGACAGAATAGAAGAAATGCAATACAGGTGGTATATATCTAGAAGCAGCATTACCAACAATACGTCTATTGGAAAGGTTTACACACTGAGAGATGTACACGTTTTCTTGGGTGTGTACCTACACACTGAGAGTTTACTTTAATCTGACTATACATACAGGGCTACAGTATACATGGCTGGTCACTAAGCTGGCGTCACGGCTTTAACAATCAACAATCGTGCAGGTGAGAGGCCCGAAGCCTAATGCCACAACCCACATCTAATGTTATCCTTCAGCTTATTGTTGCCTCTGTTTGGCCTCTACACACGCTCATGATTCAGTTACTACTTTCAGTTAAAAATATGGAACATTGCATTTGTCGCAGGTTTAACTGACAGTTCTATTGAACTGACGAAATGAGCAACGAGATACCCACACACGTGCGTTAACTGCAGTTTTAACTGACAGTTTTAACTGAACAGTCATAACTGTCAGTTAGAACTGCACGTGTGTGGCCGGCCTTACACGTT
>WNGS01165523.1:1999762-2015718 GCA_020271785.1 Procambarus virginalis
ATCCCTCTAACTATTTTCTTAGCATCAGGGCTTAGCTGAAACAGGAGTCTCCAAAACTCATTTTCGTAATTCTGGGTGAAGAAAAGATGTGGATTACTATAGAATGTATTACACTTATTTAAACAATTTGCACGACGTTTCGAACCTCCATGGTTCATTCTCAAGTGAGGAAATGTTACAATGTGGTTTGATTATATACTCGCACTGGGTTAGGTGATAAAACAATAAAGGTGAAAACATAGGGGATACATAGGGGATAAATGGGGTGAAACATATGAACATAAGAATAGAGGTAACCGCAGAAGGCCTATTGGCCCATACGAGGCAGCTGGCATCTACATACAAAGATTAATCCAGTGTAATTGGCCTGTTATGTTGAACATTGTCTTCTGTGTTGGCATCGTTATGTTCTGGTCTTGTCCTTACTCTCATTGCGGGTAGAGTAAATAGTTCCGTGATTTGGTGTTCATGGAGGTTGTTCTGTTCTTATGTGAACATAAGAACAGAACAACCTACCATGAACACCAAATCACGGAACTATTTACTCTTCCCACAATGAGAGTAAGGACAAGACCAGAACATAACGATGCCAACACAGAAGACAATGTTCAACATAACAGGCCAATTACACTGGATAATCTTTGTATGTAGATGCCAGCTGCCTCGTATGGGCCAATAGGCCTTCTGCGGTTACCTCTATTCTTATGTCATATGTTTCACCCCATTTATCCCCTATGTATCCCCTATGTTTTCACCTTTATTGTTTTATCACCTAACCCAGTGCGAGTATATAATCAAACCACATTGTAACATTTCCTCACTTGAGAATGAACCATGGAGGTTCGAAACGTCGTGCAAATTGTTTAAATAAGTGTAATACATTCTATAGTAATCCACATCTTTTCTTCACCCAGAAATTACGAAAATGAGTTTTGGAGAACTCCTGTTTCAGCTAAGCCCTGATGCTAAGAAAATAGTTAGAGGGATAGAAGCCCTAAATCAGAAGATAGTAAATACAGAATATGCGGTCATATTCAATGAGACATGTGTAAAAGAAAACCTGCTGCCAGTATACACCAATATATATATATAATATATATATATATATATATATATATTAATGTGTGTGAGCATGGGCAGAGCTGATAAAGAAGGAAGATGCAGCTGCAGAATATATTTACTTGTATAAATGGGTGTGGCTGAGGCCAGACCTGCCCCCCCCCCCCCTCTCTCACACACACCTGTGTGGAATGAACGTCCCATTTTACATGTGAATAATAATATTTTCACTGGTACATGTGCGCGCGTGTACACGCGAACACACGCACACACGTACACATTCAACTAATATTGAATGTTATCTCCTCCTTTCTCCATCTCTCTCTTTCCATTATTCACTCACTGTATTACCCCTTCTTCTCCTCTCCTCCTACTCTCTCTATCTACCTCTCTCCCCCTTCACCTCTTCCCCTACAAACCTCCTCCCTCCCCCCCCCCCGGCCCATCCCAAATCCTGACCCCTTCCCAGTGCTATATAGTCATAATGGCTTGGCGCTTTCCCTTGATAGTTCCCTTCCCTTAACCGACCCCCCCCCCTTCTCCCCTCCTCCCCCCCCCTCCCCTTTACCTCTACAATATCCTTCAGAAAATTAAATATAATGCTTCCCGCCAAACACACACCGAAACTACAACGTTGGTACAACGTTCGAACAAGTTTTAACACCTCCTAACCAGTTATAACAACCAATATAGCAAGTTGTAACAACGTTCTAATACGTCATAAACACGTTAAGCCAAGATGTAGCAACTTTATTACAAGTTGTAACAAGTGGAAAAAGGAGACAGTTTCGGTTTGGTTTCCAGGGTTCTTATTTTCTTCTTTATAAACTTAATTGCGTATATCTTCAATTCTAGACTATGTGAAGGGTTACAATGCGTCAGGCTCTAGCTACGTGATGCTAAAATATTCCTCCTTTCTCTCTCAGGGTCATACATACATACACTCATACAGATTACTATGTATCACTGCTGGTAAATAACTCTACGGAACACAAAGCTTTAATTTCAAATTGCATGCAAATTGCAGAGCGTTGGTGACAGGGGGGTCGCTAAAAATGGCGAAATTTCCTGCAGTGTGGCACTGGTGCCGACCCAGACGACCTTGTTACAATTCTGAGTGTACGAGGACTTTACATTCCATGTAAATTTACTGGGAAACGTTGCGTTTACAGGTGGAGGGGGGTGGTGATTATGTATTAGTATTATGTATTATGTATTATGTATCAGTAGTCCTTAGTAGTAGTAGTAGAAGTTCTAAGTAGTATGGGGAGGATAGAGTACTAAGGCACTCTCAGAGTACACAATCAGGAACCTGAAGCACTCACAGAGTACACAATCAGGAACCTGGAGCACTCACAGAGAGTACACAATCAGGAACCTGAAGCACTCACAGAGTACACAATCAGGAAACTGAAGCACTCACAGAGTACACAATCAGGAACCTGGAGCACCTCACAGAGTACACAATCAGGAACCTGAAGCACTCACAGAGTACACAATCAGGAACCTGAAGCACTCACAGAGTACACAATCAGGAACCTGAAGCACTAACAGAGTACACAATCAGAACCTGAGGCACTCACAGAGTACACAATCAGGAACCTGAAGCACTCACAGAGTACACAATCAGGAACCTGAAGCACTCACAGAGTACACAATCAGGAACCTGAAGCACTAACAGAGTAACACAATCAGGAACCTGAAGCACTCACAGAGTACACAATCAGGAACCTGAAGCACTAACAGAGTACACAATCAGGAACCTGAGGCACTAACAGAGTACACAATCAGGAACCTGAAGCACTCACAGAGTACACAATCAGGAACCTGAAGCACTCAGGTTCAGCATATTTCAGCATTTAAGAGACAATGGAATATTGAGTTCTTGGAAAATCAAGTGATATTTAAGTGAAGTATCAAGTGATATTAATTATTTACTTTTAATTATGTAGTTACAGTCGAATTTTATTTACGAAAATCACTACTAAATGGCTATAAAGAGACGAATTACAAATTAATATCAATTTTAGTTTTCCTCGTTTCTTTTCTTTCTCCAAATTAGAAAAATTAGAAAATATATAACTTGGTGATTAATATATAAAATATATAATAATATGTAAAATATATAAACTATCTGGGTAATTCGCCAATGCAGTTGCATTATTCAATATTGAAAATGTTTGAATTACTTTTTGAGTACTATGAACCATGATATATAATGAGTACCAATCCCAAGACTTCAACTACGGGATCACCATAGCCCGTGCTGCTTGGAACTTTTTGTTCCAGGTAGCAAATCTTAAACAACAACAACAACAACAACCAAGACTTCAAGCACAACCACCTTGTTACTCTATCTGTTGCTCTAGCAAGCACAACAACCTCGTTGCTCTATCTGTTGCTCTAATACTGGCTATTAACCCAACTGCTGACGTTATCTTGTGGTTATCTTGAGATGAATTTGGGGCTTTTAGTGTCGCCGCGGCCCGGTCCTCGACCAGGCCTCCACCTCCAGGAAGCAGCCCGTGATAGCTGACTAACACCCGGTACCTATTTTACTGCTAGGTAACAGGGGCATTGGGTGAAAGAAACTCTGCCCATTGTTTCTCGCCGGCGCCTGGGATCGAACCCAGGACCACAGGATCACAAGTCCAGCGTGCTGTCCGCTCGGCCGACCGGCTCCCTCGTCATCATAATTATAACTTGTTGAAAGGTTCAATACAATGCCCTTTTATTTACTTATATTCAAATGCAGATGTCAAACTTTCATTCAAGTTTCTCTTGTGTTGAACTAAAAAAATTTGTGTCTGTCTTTTGGGTTAGTTCTAATTCCAAGACAAAATTCCCACACATTATTAATTTATACATTTATCTGTTGTTATACAAAGAGTCATGACTCCCTAATTAATGGTAATTATCAGACACAATCTTCCAGTCTCGCTAGTGCAAAGGCAACAGGCAATTATATCATTAGAGGGGTAGAGTTGTCTGTCAAGTTGTTTAGAAAAGGACATATTAGGTGGAATATTTTATAACAAGGACTCCAGTACATTTTGGGAAGTCATTTGACAGAGCAACTGTCTGCCACTCCCCCCCTCCTACTCACTATGTATAAGTGAGCAGGAGATATATTTTCTCCTGTATATGAAAATATATGTATATTTCTATATATATATATATATATATATATATATATATATATTATATATATATATCTATATAGAAGAATTTAGAGATAGATATATATATATATATATATATAGATATATATATATATATATATATAATATATAGATATATATATATATATATATATAATTATATATATGTTTACGAAAACACAAGGAAATTACACTAATGTGATATGTTAATGAGAAAATCAGTTGGAGCAATTTAGGAGATTTAGAGGTAAGGAGAGGGACTTGGGAGTTCCCAGAACGAGGGTTCGAATCCCCGCATTGCTCCAACAGATTTTTTCATAAGAATGATAATAACAAATGAGAAACAAATAAAGATAAGAGCTTGTAACAATATAACAATAATAATATTAATAATAAGAATCCTAATAAAAATAATTTAGAAATTAGAAGTGATAATAATACTGTAAGCAAATAAGAATTATATTAATTACTGTTATTAGTGTCGTAAGTAACAATGCCAATGACAGTATCAAGTTATTTTGTGAACAAGTTGATGATGGTCACACCTTTAGTGACGAGATATAACTCTAAGTTGCTTTCTGCCTCAAGTTCTTCTGGAAACTGAGAGCTTCTGTTGGTGGAGGGATGAACGTGCTGCGATGACCTAGAGGGCTGTTGTGGGTGGCATGTGAAACCCTTGTGGCTCAGTGAGGCTGTCCTGTCCTCTGGTGTTCAGCCCTTGGGGCGTGGTGGACCTGGAGCATTATTTTCATTTGCTTTGACTCTTCCTGTTGGGGAGTTGAGTCGAAATGCTACACCTAACCCAAATGTTGCCAGTGTTTACCAGCTGCCAATTCAACTGTATTCTCTGTAACAATTGTGTTTGAAATGCAAGAAAATCAATACATAGAATATATAGGATAAAATACTTTATATATATAACAATGTATTTTTACAATAACAATAAAACACAATATAGAACATTGTAGAATGCAGAGAAAACTTAATACATTGAAATAAACGACAAAATACACAATACAGCCCCGCTCCTGTGCCAGGTAAGTCCACTACGGGCTCACCATAGCCCGTGCTACTTGCCCCGCTCCTGTGCCAGGTAGAAGCCACTACGGGCTCACCATAGCCCGTGCTACTTGCCCCGCTCCTGTGCCAGGTAAGTCCACTACGGGATCACCATAGCCCGTGCTACTTGCCCCGCTCCTGTGCCAGGTAAGTCCACTACGGGATCACCATAGCCCGTGCTATTTACAACTTTTTGTTGCCAGTAGCTGAATCTAAAACAACAACAACAACAACAAATGATACAAAAATAATTGATTATTATTTAAAAAAGTGTATTATATTATTTATATTCCAGTGAATTATGTGAATTTATACATTATTAGAATACTGAATTGACGGGTAACATCAACACTGAAACACGCCCCAATTATCAGTGCTTTCAGGTGAACATTAATACTCTGCTTTGTTTAGTTCTGACCAATAGCTGGACAGAACCCCGGTGATGAAACAGTTTGTTCTCGTGTTACCCGAAGTTTCGCTAATGAAATACAAATGTTCGTTGGTCGGATATTAATGATTTCGAACACTGATATTCTATGTTTTACAAATATGCGAGTTTTTACATATATGATTAGCATAGAATTTTAAATACTTAGCTACAGACTGAAAATCTATTTCAAGACTTTGTTTTAAAGTTTATATATCTTAATTAATGAACATTACTGGACAGTTTTATTAGGGTAAAATTAGACAGCTTCATTCATTATTAAAAGACTGATTGTAAAATGACAGCATTATTTAGCCTCAGATAAGTTGTGTTCCACTAGCCTGTTATTACGCGTGTTGGCTCGTCAGGGTGTCTCCTTGGTAGTGCGGGTCACTCCGCAGGTGTTTTTCTTCAAACACCTGCATGTAAGCACGTACAAGACCACAAGCCAGCGTGCTTAGATCTCAGGCCTTCATTTTAGATCGACTCGGTAGTCGGGATCTCTAATATATTTAAAAAAGGCCAAATAAATTTCTTCATTGCGAATGAGATAAAAATATGTAAACTAGAAAAACTTAAACAAATATTCAATATACTACCTTGGATAAAAATAATTTCATATAAATTAATTTTTAATATTGATGTCAGGTCTTGAAAATTGGATCAATATTTAAATTCTCATGAAAATAAAAGGCAATGCAATGTAAACAGAGGGAGTTTGTGAAGAAAATTACCAATTACAGCCTCATATTCATTATTTTCATTAAATGTTTTTGATAATGATATTACAATTACTAATATTTTTTATAATATAAAACTGTTAATCTTCCTATTAGTTGATATTAGCCAGAAATGTGTCAGAGCTTGCAAAGTTTAAAGGGCTATATTAACAGAACTCAATGCCTTTGTTTTTATTTAATTCTGAACGTCACTTGATGTTGGACTCAATTTGATTTTGTGCGCCATTGATACAGTTAACATGCGTCATAGCCTAAGGCCTCAACTGATCTTTGATTCGAGTAAATAGGTTTATCTGTCGATGTTGAGTGTTCCACTGATCTCAGGGTTTGATCTGCTGTGTTCCTGACCACTGAGAGAGTGACTGAAGTCCACACGCACAGCACCGTGCCATGCTACAGCAGGCAGTTCCCGAGTGGTGCAGTAGTTAGCATCACCGATTGAGCAGGCGCAGAGATCACCCAGGGAATACTGGACACCAGTTTCTGGCCGGCATTAACAACTTTAACACTGTGATGGTCTTGTCATGCGACACCATGAAGGACCCCAGTTCCCAGGAGCTGTGTGTGTGTGTGTGTCCTCAGACTCCAACCCTCACTGTGAGAGTGCCTGGGGGCAGGAGACGGTTGGGCAAACGTCTCTCATTGCACACACTTGACCTTCTGGTGTTGATAATGTTAAGAGTTATAACTCCTGTAGACCGGAGTGCTAGGAGGCGGCAGGTCGGGCTGAAGTCCAGAAACAGATTGGTTGTTGCCGTTGAGGCCAAGACTGACTCCGAGTTTGAGTTTGAAGGATCCTTGGGACCTGATGCTGTCCCGGCCCTGGTCCCTGGCGCCTGGAGGGACCCTCAGGTGCAGGAGGGCCCGTAGAGTACGCTGGAAGTCTGGGTTGATGAGGAAATAAAGAATGGAATTCGAGATGTTGCCCATCATCTGGAGCATGTTGCTGATGGCGCCGAAGGTGAGGAGGGAGTAGGTGTGTTTGTGGCTGTAGTTAAGGAACCCCAAGTAGTAGATAGTGACGGGCGTGTTGTAGAGGTAGAAGAACGCCGTCACCCAAAAGAGTAGCAACACCAGGCGCCTCTCCCGTTCCCTCCTGGCGGGGGGAACGCCGCTGCCGAAGCTGTCACGGATGCTGCGCAGGTGCTTCAGGCGGTAAGCGATCTTCACGTTACAGAAAGTGAGGACGGCGGCCGGCGCCACCCGTGAGAATATCTCCCGTACCCAGGAATACCCTCGATACCACACCTTACCCATACCCAGCGTGTAGCCGTCAAGTGGCACCCAACCCTCGGCCACCTGGCACACCTGCCCCACTGCCGCCGTGGGGGCGTATAGTGCCATCACCCACACCAGGCTTCCCGCCACCCGCCACTCAAACACCTGGGCCTTCTGGCTGTCGGGGTACTTGTCGTGGCGACACACGGCCAGGAACCTGTCGTAGGCGAACCAACTCATCAAGTAGAAGCTGAGGATCTGCGAGGATATGCTGAGCGCCCACCCGAAGTGGGCGTAGTAGAAGGCGAGGCTGTGGGTGGTGGGGCCGTGGCCGCCCATGGCCAGACACACGGGGATGGTGAGCAGGTACAGCATGATGTCCACCGTGGCCAGGCAGCGCAGCCACCTGTAACACCAGCGATAAGTTAGGCTGTGACAACCTTGCTTCTGATACTCCCTACCTTACCGTCCCTTCTCGCCCTGTCACAGTAGGTAAATATGAGAGGTAAACGAGCAGCCAAAAACTGGTAAGACAGACAGATATCCATAAAAAGGTTGACAGATAGGTAGCCACAAACATATACACGGACAGGCAGCCACAAACAGGTAGACAGACAGACAGTCAAAAACATTTAGATTATACGCAGTCACAAACAGGCAGGGTTATGGTTTCATAGTCCTATGTAAAGTACCCTACGGCAGATGTGAGAGTTATTCAACGTGTAGTCCACATTTAGGAATAAATTATACTTGCTGGCCAGTAAACTCCTATTGAAACCTTGTATATATATATCTCCCTCCCGTTTTTTAAATATTGCTGGGGAGGAGATAATCCCGTCAAGGGACTAGAAGTGGCGAATTTAAAGATGACTTAAAACCTGAAATGTATTCTCCATTTATTGACATATGTACATTGAAATTTTCTTGATACTTGGAGTGTGTTGAAGAATCCAGAATATTCGCTAGAGGCGATGAGTCACAATAACGTGGCTAAAGTATGTTGACCAGACCACACACTAGAAGGTGAAGGGACGACGACGTTTTGGTCCGTCCTGGACCATTCCCAAGTCTATTGTCCCGTACATTCTCCAACACAATCGACTTGAGAATGGTCCAAGACGGATCGAAACGTCGTCATCCCTGCACCTTCTAGTGTGTGGTCTGGTCAACATACTCGCTAGAGGGTCACTGAGCAACTGCCACGGTCTTAATAACCATTGTGCAGTGGTAGTTAGTTCTTAAGCATTGTCACAAATAAACCCAGATGGAAGTGTCGGTGAAGTAAGAAAGTATTATTTAAAGGTTTTAATATGACAAGAGATGACCAGAGTAAATAATATATATATATATATATATATATATATATATATATATATATATATATATATATATATATATATATATATATATATATATATATATATATATATATATATATATATATATATATATATATATATATATAGATATGTAACCCGTGTTTTTTTGTAACCAATTTCTTTAAAACTTTGATAACATGTTGATCCAAGTAAATGATCATCGTTTAGGTCAGTCTAGAAAATTATAAACTATGAAATATAACGATCATAAACAACTCATGTATTAGAAATATCTAATTCTATATTATATTCTAATTAATAAATAAACTTGAATTAATTAATCATTCTATAACTTTATTCATAAATGTTCGTATCTTAATAGCTGACTTCACAAAATTAAGTAAATTCCTAATTATACTTGGAAAAATATTGTAAAATAATATTGTTAATTATAATTATGCATTATATAAAATATTCTAAGGTTTATATGACATGATACAGAACCAAGGATAAAAGACAATGCAAACAACAGCAATTGCTTTCATTATATAGACATGTTTAGATATATTATAAAAGACAAAAGACAGGTCATGGTACTCTACCTTTCCTAGTGATTTGTAGCTTATTCTGAAGCTTTTTCAGAGTGGCCTAAATTTAATAAAAACGCTTGAAATAGCTGACGTGTCCAAAAATTTAGAGATACATAAAATTAGATTTCTTGAGATTGAGAGTTCCTTTTAATAAATATAAAATTTCTTAATAAAGTTCACTTCCTAGCTAAGGGAACAATTATTAATGTTAAGGACTCAGTTCTGGGTTTACTTAATAATATTATGAACCTAAATAAAGTATACTTTATAACAATTATTTTTTGGATGAAACTAACAGCATAGGATTAAAATTAGGATTAAAACAGACCTGTAAAATTAACAATAATATATATTGAATGATTGCAGGTATATGTTGACCACATTCAATATGCTTGGCCACTGTCTCTTCTAAACTTAGTCAATCAATAGCTTAGGATATTATGGCATATAAATATGATATCGATGCCAAATTCGTTATCAATTAACTCGACAATAATAATAAACTTGCTATAATCACTATTCATCAAGAACACCCATAACTCTAATAATCAACGAACAAGCAACTGCTTAAGAATAGAGTGTTTAGTTAATATCACAGATCACTGCTTCAATTATTGTTGTTGTTCTTCTTCCATAGTTTCTGTGCCTACAATTGTGCCTCACTAGGCTACCGTTTCCTTCTTCGTCAATCTTGGTGGGCATTGGTTGCCTAGTCATCAACAAACATAGCCTTTGGCATATAAATCAAAACAAAAGAATGAACACTCTCACCTCCATTCAGTGCGTCTAGTGTACTGATACAATGATCTCATACAAACAGACGTCCAACGATTCTTGTGGATTAATGTTCCTTATAATCGACAAGAATACAAATCCTGTCGATGTATCTACCTCTTCAAGGGCAGATCCGTCAGTCAACTGGTACTCAGAATGGATGAGAACTCCTTACAGGTACCGTGTTTGAACCTGTACCTAGCACTAACGAACCTGCAAGCTTACCATAACAAAATAATCTCCTTGCATGAACGACTAGACAATAACTAAAATAAATTGTTTATTACTCCACTCTATCAACTGGTTCTCATCGCGAGTCAAGATGGCGCCTGGAGTTTACCTCTCCCAGGTCACCCACAAATTCTTCATTCGATTGTCACCATTGATTTCGTCTTTTCTGACTTATGTGATGGGTTAATACACAGGTATTACCCGGCTCCCCTGTCAACAAGACCTCGTCAAGGAGAGCCAGACGTCTCAGGTGTGCCACAGTGGGCTACCCGCCAGCGGCCACCCACTCATGGCGTCAGACCAGCCTTCTGCTCCCACACGTCAAGATGAAGTCCGCAATCGCTCTCTTCTCGTCACAGTTCACTGCTGTCCTCCTGCCTAAACCGTAAGAACTGCACTGTGTTCTCAGCTGCGGCGGACTGCGTGCTCTCTCCTTGACCCCACACTAACAACTGACGTCATAAACACTCTGTACACGACACGCCAGTCCTTGCTTGTCCCTCATTGGCTAGCGATGACGTCATCCTGCTCCTTTCCCCTTGTAGAATGGCAAATACTGACGCTATCCACTCCTGGTCCTCCTATCCACTCCTGTTCCTCCTATCCACTCCTGTTCCTCCTAAGTGGCTCAGTAACACCTCTGTATCATCCAACGATAGTTTACTCTGACAATCATCTTTCAACTCCTCTCTTGATCCTCTGTAGGACCAAGTGAGGAATAACTCTCACAATGGGAGAGAGCCTAAGTCATGAGGCTATACTGGGGTTTACAACACCTTATCCTAGCCCACCAGAGGACCCAAAACAGAAAACGGGACAGCATGTCAATTTTGCGAGCCGCTCCCATTTTCTAGACCGACAATTTTTGGCCTTAAGTAGATTGTACGTCAGAATGCGACGTTCCATTAGGCGACAGGTGGAGCGGCTCGTGTCGACAGCACAGAAGAAGGTTGCTTCTTCATGGCTGTGAAGAAGGCTGCTTGTACACAGCCATAAACAGGAAGACAACCACAGACATGGTGATAGACAGGCAGCCATAGACAGGCAGACAGAGACACGAAGCAGATATACAGACCTGTAGGCCCTGTTCCTCATCATGGGACGAGTGAGGACCACCAGGTTGAGCACGTTGGTGAAGACGCCCACGGTGATGAGCACCGGGAACACCACATGGAACACTGCTTTGTACACCTCGTGAAGACCCCTCGCCTCCCCGGCCTCGCCTGGCCATCTGCTGCAGTTATCGTAGCTGACATTCCTCGCCATTCTTGTCCTCCTCGTCCTTCTCCTCCTCCTCCTCCTCCTCTTCCTCGTCCTCCTAGTTCTCTCTCTGTAAATGTAGGAGAAAGCTGTAAAATAAAATATAAAGTATATATAACTTGAGTGTATCCAGGGCTCTAGTGTAAACAGCACGGGATGTAAACAGTTTACTCAATATTGTAAATGCTAGGAATTGCAATGTTGTTGTTGATATATATATATAGGTTATGAAATCCTATGATACTAGAAACTAATGAAACGCGGACCGTACTTTGCCTGGACCTGGCGACTCCTGGCTGATAACGGAGAGTCAAATTTAAAGTACTTTCAACTTACGGTAATTAATATTGTTGTGTTTTAATTTTACGTGTGAGTGCGTTAATGAATGTGTGTGTGTGTGTGTGTGGTGTGTTGTGTGTGTGTGTGTGTGTGTGTGTGTGTGTGTGTGTGTGTGTGTGTGTGTGTGTGTGTGTGTGTGTGTGTGGTGTGTGTGTGTGTGTGTGTGTGTGTGTGGTGTGTGTGTGTGTGTGTGTGTGTGTGTGTGTGTGTGTGTGTGTGTGTGTGTGTTGTGTGTGTGTGTGTGTGTGTGTGTGTGTGTGTGTGTGTGTGTGTGTGTGTGTGTGTGTGTGTGTGTGTGTGTGTGTGTGTGTGTGTGTGTGTGTGTGTGTGTGTGTGTGTGTACTCACCTACCTACCTAGTTGTGTTTGCGGGGGTTGAGCTCTGGCTCTTAGGTACCGCCTCTTAACCGTCAATGAACAGGTGTACAGGTTCCTGAGCCTACTGGGCTCTATCATATCTACACTTGAAACTGTGTATGGAGTCAGCCTCCACCACACCACTTCCTAATACATTCCATTTGTCAACCACTCTGACACTAAAAAGTTCTTCCTAATATCTCTGTGTCTCATTTGGGCACTCAGTTTCCACCTGTGTCCCCTAGTGCGTGTGCCCCTTGTGTTAAATAACCTGTCTTTATCTACCCTGTCGATTCACTCCACTAATGAGGTTTCCGGCAGGAGTTAAGGTAATTTAACGTCAAATGACCTAAAGAGTACATTTTGCACTGACAGCACAAGCAATGTGACAATATCAAGGACCAATAAGGCCTTGGTCAATGGATCTTATGGCCCTGGACCACGAATCTTATGGCCCTGGTCCATGGATCTTATGGCCCTGGACCATGGATCTTATGGCCCTGGACCACAGATCTTATGGCCCTGGACCACGCATCTTATGGCCCTGGACCATGGATCTTATGGCCTTGGACCACGCATCTTATGACCCTGGACCACAGATCTTATGGCCCTGGACCACGGATCTTATGGCGCTGGACCACGAATCTTATGGCCCTGGTCCATGGATCTTATGGCCCTGGACCATGGATCTTATGGCCCTGGACCACAGATCTTATGGCCCTGGACCACGCATCTTATGGCCCTGGACCATGGATCTTATGGCCTTGGACCACGCATCTTATGACCCTGGACCACAGATCTTATGGCCCTGGACCACGGATCTTATGGCCCTGGACCACGGATCTTATGGCCCTGGACCACGCATCTTATGGCCCTGGACCATGGATCTTATGGCCCTGGACCACGGATCTTATGGCCCTGGACCACGCATCTTATGGCCCTGGACCACGGATCTTGTGCCCTGGACCTCGGATCTTATGGCCCTGGACCACGGATCTTATGGCCCTGGACCACGCATCTTATGGCCCTGGACCACGGATCTTATGGCCCTGGACCACGGATCTTATGGCCCTGGACCACGGATCATATGGCCCTGGACCACGGATCATATGGCCCTGGACCACGGATCTTATGGCCCTGGACCACGGATCATATGGCCCTGGACCACGGATCATATGGCCCTGGACCACGGATCATATGGCCCTGGACCACGGATCTTATGGCCCTGGACCACGGATTTTATGGCCCTGGACCATGGATCTTATGGCCCTGGACCATGGATCTTATGGCCCTGGACCACGGATCATATGGCCCTGGACCACGGATCATATGGCCCTGGACCACGCATTTTATGGCCCTGGACCATGGATCTTATGGCCCTGGACCATGGATCTTATGGCCCTGGACCACGGATCTTATTGCCCTGGACCACGGATCTTATGGCCCTGGACCACGGATCTTATGGCCCTGGACCACGGATCTTATGGCCCTGGACCATGGATCTTATGGCCCTGGACCATGGATCTTATGGCCCTGGACCACGGATCTTATGGCCCTGGACCACGGATCTTATGGCCCTGGACCACGGATCTTATGGCCCTGGACCACGGATCTTATGGCCCTGGACCACGGATCTTATGGCCCTGGACCACGTATCTTATGGCCCTGGACCACGGATCTTATGGCCCTGGACCACGGATCTTATGGCCCTGGACCACGGATCTTATGGCCCTGGACCACGGATCTTATGGCCCTGGACCACGGATCTTATGGCCCTGGACCACGGATCTTATGGCCTGGACCACGGATCTTATTGCCCTGGACCACGGATCTTATGGCCCTGGACCACGGATCTTATGGCCCTGGACCATGGATCTTATGGCCCTGGACCACGGATCTTATGGCCCTGGACCACGCATCTTATGGCCCTGGACCACGGATCTTATGGCCCTGGACCACGGATCTTATGGCCCTGGACCACGCATCTTATGGCCCTGGACCACGCATCTTATGGCCCTGGACCACGGATCTTATGGCCCTGGACCACGGATCTTATGGCCCTGGACCACGCATCTTATGGCCCTGGACCACGCATCTTATGGCCCTGGACCACGCATCTTATGGCCCTGGACCACGGATCTTATGGCCCTGGACCACGCATCTTATGGCCCTGGACCACGCATCTTATGGCCCTGGACCACGCATCTTATGGCCCTGGACCACGGATCTTATGGCCCTGGACCACGGATCTTATGGCCCTGGACCACGCATCTTATGGCCCTGGACCACGCATCTTATGGCCCTGGACCACGGATCTTATGGCCCTGGACCACGGATCTTATGGCCCTGGACCAAGTAACGAGAGAGTAAGAAGTTAGAGAGTTGTTGTTGTTGTTGTTAAAGAATCGCTACCTGGAACAAGGAGTTCCAAGTAGCACGGGCTATGGTGAGCCCGCAGTGGATGATATTGGTAGAGAGGATAATAAAGGAATGTGTGGAAATGAGGAATAAATCGAAGGAGAAATGTTTCTTTAACAAAAGGAAATTACGAGAAAACTCAGCAGAAGACGAGATGAGAGAGAGAAATAGTTCTCTGTAGGCTTTCAAAGAGATGAAATAACAGAGATGAAAACAGAGCCGGAAATAGAAGTTGAGAAATTGGAAAGTAAAGGTAAAATCTTGAGTTATGGTATCAGGATGGAGGAGAGGTATCAGGATGGAGGAGAGGTATCAGGATGGAGGAGAGGTATCAGGATGGAGGAGAGGTATCAGGATGGAGGAGAGGTATCAGGATGGAGGAGAGGTATCAGGATGGAGGAGAGGTATCAGGATGGAGGAGAGGTATCAGGATGGAGGAGAGGTATCAGGATGGAGGAGAGGTATCAGGATGGAGGAGAGGTATCAGGATGGTGGAGAGGTATTAGGATGGAGGAGAGGTATCAGGATGGAGGAGAGGTATCAGGATGGGGAGAGGTATCAGGATGGAGGAGATGTATCAGGATGGAGGAGAGGTATCAGGATGGAGGAGAGGTATTAGGATGGAGAGAGGTATCAGGATGGAGGAGAGGTATCAGGATGGAGGAGAGGTATCAGGATGGAGGAGAGGTATCAGGATGGAGGAGAGGTATCAGGATGGAGGAGATGTATCAGGATGGAGGAGAGGTATCAGGATGGAGGAGAGGTATTAGGATGGAGGAGAGGTATCAGGATGGAGGAGAGGTATCAGGATGGAGGAGAGGTATTAGGATGGAGGAGAGGTATCAGGATGGAGGAGAGGTATCAGGATGGAGGAGAGGTATCAGGATGGAGGAGAGGTATCAGGATGGAGGAGAGGTATCAGGATGGAGGAGATGTATCAGGATGGAGGAGAGTATTAGGATGGAGGAGAGGTATCAGGATAGTGGAGAGGTATCAGGATGGAGG
>WNGS01165523.1:2098987-2118993 GCA_020271785.1 Procambarus virginalis
ATTTTAGTATACCTGTGTTCTATGTGTCCTGTGTATGTTCCTGATGCTACGTGTTCTGGAAAGTTCAAAATATGAAAAGACAAAGTGATCTAGTGTTTCTTCACCTTTGGGAATCTAGACTCTTGATGGTAGAAAGTATTTACATTGAATGGAAAATTTCCATAAGACAAATTAGCAATTGTAATTGGTTTGGTCCCAACAAATAAGACATATTAATATATATATATATATATATATATATATATATATATATATATATATATTTATATATATTTATATGACTGAAAACTACATCCTGGGGATGTAGTTTAGTTGAAATGAATGTAGTTGAAAACTACAGTCCTGGGGACCATTCAGGCTGTTCGCATATATATATATATATATATATATATATATATATATATATATATATATATATATATATATATGCACCCCTTCTGATACACGTCAAGCTTCCTGTACGAATTACAGTAGCAACAGTAGCAACAGTAGCAACAGTAGCACCAGTAGCAACAATAGCAACAGTAGCAACAGTAGCAACAGTAGCAACAATAGCAACAGTAGCAACAGTAGCAACAATAGCAACAGTAGCAACAGTAGCAACAGTAGCAACAGTAGCAACAGTAGCAACAGTAGCACCAGTAGCAACAGTAGCAACATTAGCACAATAGCAACAGTAGCAACAGTAGCAACAGTAGCACCATTAGCAACAATAGCAACAGTAGCAACAGTAGCAACAGTAGCAACAATAGCAACAGTAGCAACAGTAGCAACAGTAGCAACAGTAGCAACAGTAGCAACAGTAGCACACAGTAGCAACAGTAGCAACAGTAGCAACAGTAGCACCACCAGTACAACAGTAGCAACAGTAGCAACAATAGCAAGAATAGCAACAGTAGCAACAGTAGCACCAGTAGCACCAGTAGCAACAATAGCAACATTAGCAAGAATAGCAACAGTAGCAACAGTAGCACCAGTAGCAACAGTACACCAGTAGCAACAGTAGCAACAGTAGCAACAGTAGCACCAGTAGCAACAATAGCAACAGTAGCAACAGTAGCACAGTAGCACCAGTAGCAACAATAGCAACATTAGCAAGAATAGCAACAGTAGCACCAGTAGCACCAGTAGCAACAATAGCAACATTAGCAAGAATAGCAACAGTAGCAACAGTAGCACCAGTAGCAACAATAGCAACATTAGCAAGAATAGCAACAGTAGCAACAGTAGCACCAGTAGCAACAGTAGCAACAGTAGCAACAATAGCAACAGTAGCACCAGTAGCACCAGTAGCACCAGTAGCAACAATAGCAACATTAGCAAGAATAGCAACAGTAGCAACAGTAGCACCAGTAGCAACAGTAGCAACAGTAGCAACAATAGCAACAGTAGCAACAGTAGCAACAATAGCAACAGTAGCAACAGTAGCAACAATAGCAAGAATAGCAACAGTAGCAACAGTAGCACCAGTAGCACCAGTAGCAACAATAGCAACATTAGCAGAATAGCAACAGTAGCAACAGTAGCACCAGTAGCAACAGTAGCAACAGTAGCAACAATAGCAACAGTAGCAACAGTAGCAACAATAGCAACAGTAGCAACAGTAGCAACAGTAGCAACAATAGCAACATTAGCAACATTAGCAACAATAGCAACAGTAGCAACAGTAGCAACAATAGCACCAGTAGCAACAGTAGCAACAATAGCACCAGTAGCAACAGTAGCAACAATAGCACCAGTAGCAACAGTAGCAACAGTAGCAACAGTAGCAACAATAGCAACAATAGCAACAGTAGCACCAGTAGCAACAATAGCACCAGTAGCAACAATAGCAACAGTAGCAACAATAGCAACAGTAGCAACAGTAGCAACAGTAGCAACAGTAGCAACAGTAGCACCAGTAGCAACAATAGCAACAGTAGCAACAGTAGCAACAGTAGCAACAATAGCAACAGTAGCAACAGTAGCAACAATAGCAACAGTAGCAACAGTAGCAACAGTAGCAACAGTAGCAACAGTAGCACCAGTAGCAACAGTAGCAACAATAGCAACATTAGCAACAATAGCAACAGTAGCAACAGTAGCACCAGTAGCAACAATAGCAACAGTAGCAACAGTAGCAACAGTAGCAACAATAGCAACAGTAGCAACAGTAGCAACAGTAGCAACAGTAGCAACAGTAGCAACAATAGCAACAGTAGCAACAGTAGCAACAGTAGCACCAGTAGCAACAGTAGCAACAGTAGCACCAGTAGCAACAATAGCAACAGTAGCAACAGTAGCAACAATAGCAACATTAGCAAGAATAGCAACAGTAGCAACAGTAGCACCAGTAGCAACAGTAGCAACAATAGCAACAGTAGCAACAGTAGCAACAATAGCAAGAATAGCAACAGTAGCAACAGTAGCACCAGTAGCACCAGTAGCAACAATAGCAACATTAGCAACAGTAGCAACAATAGCAACATTAGCAAGAATAGCAACAGTAGCAACAGTAGCACCAGTAGCAACAGTAGCAACAATAGCAACAATAGCAACATTAGCAACATTAGCAACAATAGCACCAGTAGCAACAGTAGCAACAATAGCACCAGTAGCAACAGTAGCAACAATAGCACCAGTAGCAACAGTAGCAACAATAGCACCAGTAGCAACAGTAGCAACAGTAGCAACAGTAGCAACAATAGCAACAGTAGCACCAGTAGCAACAATAGCACCAGTAGCAACAATAGCAACAGTAGCAACAATAGCAACAGTAGCAACAGTAGCAACAATAGCAACAATAGCAACAATAGCAACAGTAGCAACAATAGCAACAATAGCAACAGTAGCAACAATAGCAACAGTAGCAACAATAGCAACAGTAGCAACAATAGCAACAGTAGCAACAATAGCAACAGTAGCAACAGTAGCACCAGTAGCAACAATAGCAACAGTAGCAACAATAGCAACAGTAGCAACAGTAGCACCAGTAGCAACAATAGCAACAATAGCAACAATAGCAACAATAGCAACAGTAGCAACAATAGCAACAATAGCAACAGTAGCAACAATAGCAACAATAGCAACAGTAGCAACAATAGCAACAATAGCAACAGTAGCAACAATAGCAACAGTAGCAACAATAGCAACAGTAGCAACAATAGCAACAGTAGCAACAATAGCAACAATAGCAACAGTAGCACAGTAGCAACAGTAGCAACAGTAGCAACAGTAGCACCAGTAGCAACAATAGCAACAGTAGCAACAGTAGCAACAGTAGCAACAATAGCAACAGTAGCAACAGTAGCAACAGTAGCAACAATAGCAACAGTAGCAACAGTAGCAACAGTAGCAACAGTAGCAACAGTAGCAACAGTAGCACCAGTAGCAACAGTAGCAACAGTAGCAACAATAGCAACATTAGCAACAATAGCAACAGTAGCAACAGTAGCACCAGTAGCAACAATAGCAACAGTAGCAACAGTAGCAACAGTAGCAACAATAGCAACAGTAGCAACAGTAGCAACAGTAGCAACAGTAGCAACAGTAGCAACAGTAGCAACAATAGCAACAGTAGCAACAGTAGCAACAGTAGCAACAGTAGCACCAGTAGCAACAGTAGCAACAGTAGCACCAGTAGCAACAATAGCAACAGTAGCAACAGTAGCAACAATAGCAACATTAGCAAGAATAGCAACAGTAGCAACAGTAGCACCAGTAGCAACAGTAGCAACAATAGCAACAGTAGCAACAGTAGCAACAATAGCAAGAATAGCAACAGTAGCAACAGTAGCACCAGTAGCACCAGTAGCAACAATAGCAACATTAGCAACAGTAGCAACAATAGCAACATTAGCAAGAATAGCAACAGTAGCAACAGTAGCACCAGTAGCAACAGTAGCAACAATAGCAACATTAGCAACAATAGCAACAGTAGCAACAGTAGCAACAATAGCAACATTAGCAACAATAGCAACAGTAGCAACAGTAGCAACAATAGCAACAGTAGCAACAGTAGCAACAATAGCAACAGTAGCAACAGTAGCAACAATAGCAACATTAGCAACAATAGCAACAATAGCAACAGTAGCAACAGTAGCAACATTAGCAACAGTAGCACCAGTAGCAACATAAATATTAACCCTTCTCCTTTTTTGTCCAAATTCATCAGCTCCATATCCCACTTTTTAAATTTTCATTAGAAACGTCTACATCATTACTTTAAATACTCTCTAAACAGGAGGAGGAGCTAATTCAAGAAGTCAACGAGAAAAAGGTGAAATATGCTTTTGAAACAAACTTTCTCAGTTACTCTTTTTTCCCCCATAAAACACCGTGATTTTTTTTTGACTATTCAACATGTATATATGAAAATTAAGTTGCAGAACATCAATCATACATCAATCTCTAAAGTGATTGATGTATAGTGACGCCCCAAGCCAGTCCATCTCTGGGATGTTGTTCCAATCAGCAGCAATATTTCTCTATTTTTATTAATATAATTTATTAATATAATTTATTAATATAATTTAATATTTCTATTGTGCAGTACTACTTTGTAGAAAGGGCGGCAGTTCCTGCTGTTGGCCTCAGGAGGCCATGATCACATGATAACTATTCACGGAGATTAACTGTACATAGTATACATATTGAATATTATTCATGGTACACAGCTATACATAGTACATATAAGCTGTTAACTTTTCACCTTATTATCTCCTTTTCCTTTCATTCGTTCAATCTTTCCTCTCACTCTCTTTCTCATGTTCGACTCTTGCATTCTCTACTTCGGTCCAGGACGGACCGAAACGTCGTGGTCTCTTCATTTTCTGACGTATGGTTTAAACATCGTGAATATGTATTTTTCAGTGTATAAATTTGCCATAAGATGTAAACTAAATGCATTTAACCAAAGAAATTATATATCCATTTGGAAAATCTGTTTTCAAATATGCATAATGCATATACATTTATTTTTTCCTGAATTTTCTCTCAATTCTTCGAAGAACGATATGGTTGGAACTTCGCTACAGAAATGATTATACAGATTATTCAAAAGATGTTTATATTTTGATCAGAGTAATAAATATATATATATCTAATCCCTCTATAGATGGCGCTATTTTTTAACTTTATTTTCTAAATAGTGAGTTTTTGGCAACTTCAAAATTCTGATTTGGCTACAATTTCAAATAGATTTTGATGACGTTTAGGCTTGATATGTTACGTTTACTGCTGTGTAGATTACATTAGAAGTCAATAATTTACAGTCTAATTGAGTCAATAACTTAAAAACTTGTACATTTATGCAAAATTGTGA
This sequence comes from Procambarus virginalis, assembly GCA_020271785.1. Taxonomy (NCBI): domain Eukaryota; kingdom Metazoa; phylum Arthropoda; class Malacostraca; order Decapoda; family Cambaridae; genus Procambarus; species Procambarus virginalis. The sequence continues at coordinate 2,104,290 of WNGS01165523.1, forward strand.
ATCAAATTAAAGAAAAAAATTCTCATTAACTAAAACCAGCTTTAAAACTTAGCTAAAACTAATACCTAGTACCACCTTTTGAAGATTACAGCGTTATAAGTCAACATTTATATATGAATAACATTTATAAAAACGTTGACATTTGTATAGCACTACTAAATGTTTTCATATTTTGATTTTTGAAGCAAAAAAATAAAAAATAAAAACAATATTCAGGTTACGTTGCTGAACCTTTGCCAGAAGTCGTAGAATTCTGTATTATTTATTTTTAGAATGATATGTAATATGTATATATATATTATTACATAAAAAAATAAAATATTAAAAAAAATTAAATTTCGCGTTCATCAGTAAAGTCTGGAATGGTCACTTAAGCCGAATACTTCAATAAAACTCGACCTTATAAATTATCACAATTATTATGTCAGAATTATCGTCTCGTTGACAGTCGAGTAATTATCACCCCGTTGACAGTCGAGTAATTATCACCCCGTTGACAGTCGAGCAATTATCACCCCGTTGACAGTCGAGCAATTATCACCCCGTTGACAGTCGAGCAATTATCACCCCGTTGATAGTCGAGTAATTATCACCCCGTTGACAGTCGAGCAATTATCACCCCGTTGACAGTCGAGCAATTATCACCCCGTTGACAGTCGAGCAATTATCACCCCGTTGATAGTCGAGTAATTATCACCCCGTTGACAGTCGAGTAATTATCACCCCGTTGACAGTCGAGCAATTATCACCCCGTTGATAGTCGAGCAATTATCACCCCGTTGATAGTCGAGCAATTATCACCCCGTTGACAGTCGAGTAATTATCACCCCGTTGACAGTCGAGCAATTATCACCCCGTTGATAGTCGAGCAATTATCACCCCGTTGACAGTCGAGTAATTATCACCCCGTTGACAGTCGAGTAATTATCGCCCCGTTGACAGTCGAGTAATTATCACCCCGTTGATAGTCGAGCAATTATCACCCCGTTGACAGTCGAGCAATTATCACCCCGTTGACAGTCGAGCAATTATCACCCCGTTGACAGTCGAGCAATTATCACCCCGTTGACAGTCGAGCAATCATCGGGAACTTACCAGTAAAAACATGTTCAAGAGAGCAAGTGAAAATGGACTAATGGGACGTTAATGGGACGCTTAATGAAGTGCTCAAGACGGCGAGTTAATGGGGGTTAAGATCTCCCTCAAACTGTCGACAAATGGTTGTTTGGTTGTTTGTCTTAGTTAACTTCCTTCTGATTCGTCGTCAAACCTCTCAAGTTTAAACTCTAACTGCCCATTTGAGCTTTTCTCGGACCCTTCCATATATCTCCTTTCTCTTTTATCCCCTCCCATGTCTATCCTTCTATTTCTCTCCTGCCTCCCAAGAGCCTGTCAGTTCTTCCTGTTACTTTCTCTACCTGTTGTTGTTGTTGTTGTTAAAGATTCGCTACCCGGAACAAGAAGTTCCAAGTAGCACGGGCTATGGTGAGCCCGTAGTTTTTCTCTACCACATTGTTACCTTTGCTCTTCTCACATTAAATCCTCTAAGTCCTCCTTCACAACGTCTCAAGATTCTGCTTGTTCAAGAGCTACACGGGGTACATACACTCACACACACACTTAACACTTACCCTCTCTCAAGTCTATCTCAGCCTTAAGTTAATATCTTCAGGGCTTCTCTCTACTTGCCTAGCAGTACTTACCTAATTGTGTTTGAAGCGGTCGAGCTTCGGTTCTATGGCGGTGCCTTTTTGTATTCAGCTAATTGGTTTACTCGTCTCCGGGTCTAGTAGGCTCTATCATATATATTTTTCAAGCTATATATCGCTTTCAATACTCCTTAATGCACTTCATTTGCATCTGTGAGTATTTTGGGTTCTCAGAACCACTTAAAAATCGGATTGTAATTTTTTTATAATGTTTTAAAGAATTTTTTTATAATGCTTTAAATAAATTTTTTATAATGATTTAAAGAAATTTTCTATAATGCTTTAAAGAATTTTTTTATAATGCTTTAAAGAATTTTTTTATAATGATTTAAAGAAATTTTCTATAATGTTTTAAAAAAAAAAATTTGTAATGCTTTAAAGAACCTTCAGAAAACATGAGTGAATTTTTTATCAACATTTTCCTGGTCGAAAGTCCAGTTATTTAACAGTCAATGGCTTAGTTTATGACCGTAGGAAAGTCCCGGTCTGAGTGGTGGACATGTTCATCTTTTGAGTCGATGACTTCATTGACATCTTCTGTCTGGCCTGATGTCACCCTGTCTGGCCTGATGTCACCCTGTCTGGCCTGATGTCACCCTGTCTGGCCTGATGTCACCCTGTCTGGCCTGATGTCCACCTGTCTGGCCTGATGTCACCCTGTCTGGCCTGATGTCACCCTGTCTGGCCTGATGTCACCCTGTCTGGCCTGATGTCACCCTGTCTGGCCTGATGTCACCCTGTCTGGCCTGATGTCACCCTGTCTGGCCTGATGTCACCCTGTCTGGCCTGATGTCACCCTGTCTGGCCTGATGTCACCCTGTCTGGCCTGATGTCACCCTGTCTGGCCTGATGTCACCCTGTCTGGTCTGATGTCAACCTGTCTGGTCTGATGTCCACCTGTCTGGTCTGATGTCACCCTGTCTGGCCTGATGTCACCCTGTCTGGCCTGATGTCACCCTGTCTGGTCTGATGTCAACCTGTCTGGTCTGATGTCAACCTGTCTGGCCTGATGTCACCCTGTCTGGCCTGATGTCACCCTGTCTGGCCTGATGTCAACCTGTCTGGCCTGATGTCAACCTGTCTGGCCTGATGTCAACCTGTCTGGCCTGATGTCAACCTGTCTGGCCTGATGTCAACCTGTCTGGCCTGATGTCAACCTGTCTGGCCTGATGTCAACTGTCTGGCCTGATGTCAACCTGTCTGGCCTGATGTCATCCTGTCTGGCCTGATGTCATCCTGTCTGGCCTGATGTCACCCCTGTTTGGCCTGATGTCCACCTGTCTGGTCTGATGTCACCCTGTCTGGCCTGACGTCACCCTGTCTGGCCTGATGTCACCCTGTCTGGCCTGATGTCCACCTGTCTGGCCTGATGTCCACCTGTCTGGTCCGATGTTCACCTGTCTGGCCTGATGTCAACCTGTCTGGCCCGATGTTCACCTGTCTGGCCTGATGTCAACCTGTCTGGCCTGATGTCAACCTGTCTGGCCTGATGTCAACCTGTCTGGCCTGATGTCCAACTGTCTGGCCCGATGTTCACCTGTCTGGCCCGATGTCAACCTGTCTGGCCCGATGTCCACCTGTCTGGCCCGATGTCCACCTGTCTGGCCTGATGTCCACCTGTCTGGCCTGATGTCCACCTGTCTGGCCTGATGTCCACCTGTCTGGCCTGATGTCCACCTGTCTGGCCTGATGTCCACCTGTCTGGCCTGATGTCCACCTGTCTGGCCTGATGTCCACCTGTCTGGCCTGATGTCAACCTGTCTGGCCTGATGCCCACCTGTCTGGCCTGATGTCACCTGTCTGGCCTGATGTCAACCTGTCTGCAGGTTCACATTAGCTCGGTTTACAGTCTCTCATCGGTCACTCATCAATCTTTGACAGAAAGTTAAACTAATTTGAAATACAACACAACTTAGAATGATTGATGCATAACAGTGTTACACAGATCTTAAGACATGCTCACACGTACATACCTAACACCCCCACCCCCTCGTACACACTGACACCCCCCCCCGTACACACCTGACACCCCCCCCGTATACACCTGACAAAACCCCCCCCCCCGTACACACTGACACCCCCCCGTACACACCTGACACCCCCCCGTATACACCTGACAAATCCCCCGTACACACCTGACACCCCCCTCGTACATACCTGACACACCCCCCCCTTACACACCTGACAAACCCCCACGTTGATAGTCAAATGTTTCAAAGACTGATTCAGTCTCTAATTATCAGCAATAAATAAATTCTATTCAGTTGATTTATTTCAATAAAACAATTAGAAGACTTTAAATTAGCTGTTATTTCTCCTTAATTTTATAAATTAACTTCGAATGTCAATAAAAGTGTACCAATTACTCTTCTCTGAACTGTGTTCTTTATGGACTTATTAATTTTTTATTGGCCAGGCTAATTTATTATAAAAATACATCATCATTATAAGGATTCCTTGTTTTATTATTTTTTGTATTTATAAATTAATGATCAAGATAATTTATTTGTAAAACTAAGTAAAAATTTTTACATGTACAATAGTTTATGAATAAATTTCTACAACTAAAATGTATAATGTAATGTACGCATTGTTTATTAATTTCACAAAATACGTATAATGGATTCAGCATCAGTAAATTGTTTCAAGCGTAGGCTAGACAAATAAGATGCATTACCTTGCCAGGGTTAATCGCGTGACTCTAGAGACGATACAGAATAATTATGAGTGCTAAAGCTATGACCAAATCATAGCTCGGTTGAACAAATCCACAAGGGCCGTGACGAAGGTTCGAACCTAGGTCTCGGCTCGCTTGACTGTTTTGTCTGTGCTGAGGGGGGACGAAAATATCATTTCATGGAATAGAAAACGGGAGGAGGGAGAGTCCGTCCTCAGGGCAAATCTATTACCTTGATGAACCACACAATCCTCAGACCAATTCAATGGGGAGCCGGTCGGCCGAGCGGACAGCACGCTGGGTTTGTGATCCTGTGGTCCTGGGTTCGATCCGAGGCGAATGGCGAGAAACAATGGGCAGAGTTTCTTTCACCCTATGCCCCTGGTAACCTAGNAAGTCTTAACAAACAACACAGAAATCATCGATAGGTACAGTGATAGCAGGCGGCTTGATATCAGCGAGGCACTACACATCAAAAAGTTAACACCAGCAATCAACAGCCAATTAAAGCACAACAACATTCTGTCTACTTCAAGACCCCGAACCAATATGGAAGCAGCAAGAGGAAGTATGGGCCAATAGGGCTTCTGCAGTTCTCATATCCAATTTATACCCATTGTTCCGTGTTCTGTTTTGTGTTTGTCATATGTTTGTTCACCTATATTGAGGTTATCTTGAGATGATTTCGGTTTTTTTTTTTTAGTGTCCCCGCGGCCCGGTCCTCGACCAGGCCTCCACCCCCAGGAAGCAGCCCGTGACAGCTGATTAACACCCAGGTACCTATTTTACTGCTAGGTAACAGGGGCATAGGGTGAAAGAAATTCTGCCCATTGTTTCTCGCAGGCGCCTGGGATCGAACCTGGGACCACAGGATCACAAGTCCAGCGTGCTGTCCGCTCGGCCGACCGGCCGAGCGGACAGCGGACCGAGCGGACCTCACCCAAAACATTTGTGTCATATCACCTCACCCAAAACGAATATAACTATGATGAATGTTAGGAGTAAACAAGTCTTCGAGAATTTAGAATCTCTTACGAAACGCTTCTGTCAGACCAAAAATAAAATGTAAAAAATGAATTTTTGGGGAGTTAATTTTTTAATTACCCTCGACAGTGAAGTAAGCCTAAGAAATATTAAAAGATTCGTGTTAGAATTATTAATCTTACCTTTCGGTCATATTCAACAACATATGTCTACTTGAAAGACTGCTACGAATATATATATATATATATATATATATATATATATATATACATATATATATGTATATATATATATATATATATATATATATATATATATATATATATATATATACATATATATATATATATATATATATATATATATATATATATATATATATATATATATATATATATAATATCGTCCCCTATCACCTCTAGAGGCCCCGTTATTAAATCCCTCTTTGTTTAAAGTGTAAATTAATCATTGGCACTGCCAGAAGTCAGAGTTTGTTTGATAAGCCACCCACCCCCCCACCCCCCCACCCCCCCCCCCCCCTTTGTTACCTTCCGTCTTTGATCACTTGCAATATCAGATAAATTAATTTACGATAAATGTTATTGCTTGTGTGTTATTGCTTATATTTTGTTGGGACTCATAGGATATTCTCTCTCACTCTCACTCTCTCACTCTCACTCTCTCTCACTCTCTCTCTCACTCTCTCACTCTCTCACTCTCTCTCACTCTCTCTCACTCTCACTCTCTCACTCTCTCTCACTCACATACACACACACGGGCCTGGGGCTGAGTGGACAGCACTCTGGGGTCGTTGTCCTATGGGCACGTGTTCGATCCCCGGCGGAGGTGGAAATAGGCAGAGTGTATGTCATTCTGATGCACCTGTTCATCTACCCACAAATAGGTGCCTGTTATGGGCTGCTTCCTGGGTGTATTCTCCTATTTGTACTCGCCTAGTTGTGCTTGCGGGGGTTGAGCTCTGGCTCTTTGGTCCCGCCTCTCAACTGTCAATCAACAGGTGTACAGGTTCCTGAGCCTATTGGGCTCTATCATATCTACACTTGAAACTGTGTATGGAGTCAGCCTCCACCACATCACTGCCTAATGCATTCCATTTGTCAACCACTCTGCCCCTAAAAAATTCTTTCTAATATCTCTGTGGCTCATTTGGGCACTCTGTTTCCACCTGTGTCCCCTAGTGCGTGTGTCCCTTGTATTAAATAACCTGTCTTTATCAACCCTGTCAATTCCTCTGAGAATCTTGTACGTGGTGATCATATCCTCTCTAACTCTTCTGTCTTCTAGCGACGTGAAGTTTAATTCTCGTAGTCTCTACTCGTAGCTCATACCTCTCAGCTCGGGTACTTGTCTGGTGGCAAACCTTTGAACCTTTTCCAGTTTAGTTTTATGCTTGACTAGATATGGACTCCATGCTGGGGCTGCATACTCCAGAATTGGTGTGACATAGGTGGTATACAAAGGTCTGAATGATTCCTTGCACAAGTGTCTAAATGCTGTTCCTAAGTAAGCCAGCCTGGCATATGCTGCTGATGCTATCCTCTTGATATGGGCTTCAGGGGACAGGTCTGGCGTGATATCAACCCCCAGGTCTTTCTCTCTCTTTCTGACTCTTGAAGAATTTCATCTCCAAAATGATACCTTGAAACTGGCCTCCTGCTCCCTACACCTATCATGATTACATTACATTTGCTTGGGTTAAACTCTAACAACCATTTGTTCGACCATTCCTTTAGTTTGTCCAGGTCTTCTTGAAGCCTCAAGCAGTCCTTCTCTGTCTTAATCTTTCTCATAATTTTGGCGTCGTCAGCAAACATTGAGAGGAATGAGTCTATACCCTCTGGGAGATCATTTACGTATATCAGAAACAGGATAGGACCGAGTACAGAGCCCTGTGGGACTCCACTGGTCACTTCACGCCAATCTGAGGTCTCACCCCTCACTGCAACTCTCTGCTTCCTATTGCTTAGGTATTCCCTTATCCACTGGAGCACTTTATCAGTTACTCCTGCCTGTCTCTACAGCTTATGTACCAACCTCTTATGGGGTACTGTGTCAAAGGCTTTCTGACAGTCCAATAAAAATGCAGTCCGCCCAGCATTCTCGTTCTTGCTTAATCTTTGTCACCTGATGGTTGAATTCTATCAAGTCTGTAAGGCAAGATTTACCCTCCCTGAACCCATGTTGGCGTTTCGTCACGAAGTCTCTTCTCTCCAGATGTGTTACTAGATTTTGTCTCACGATCTTCTCCATCACTTTGCATGGTATACAAGTAAAGGACACTGGCCTGTAGTTCAGTGCCTCTTGTCTGTCACTCTTTTTTGTATATTGGGACTACATTAGCCGCCTTCCATATTTCTGATAGGTCTCCCGTCTCCAGTGACCTACTATTCACAATTGAGAGTGGCTAGCAGAGTGCCTCTGCACTCTCTTCCAATACCCATAGTGAGATCCCGTCTGGACCAATAGCCTTTCTCACATCCAGATCCAAAGAGGCCCTCTTGACCTCATCTCTCGTAATTTCGAACCCTTCCAAGGCCGCCTGGTTTTTGCCTCCTCTCCTAGCGCAGTGACCTCACCTTGTTCTATTGTGAAGACCTCCTGGAACCTTTTGTTGAGTTCTTCACACACCTCTTTGTCATTCACTGTATACCTGTCCTCGCCTTGTCTAAGTTTAATTACCTGTTCTTTCACTGTTGTTTTCCTCCTGATGTGACTTGAGTAGCTTTGGATCGATATTGGCTTTGCTTGCTATATCATTTTCATGATTTTTCTCTGCTTCTCTTCTCACTTTAACATACTCATTCCTGGTTCTCTGATATCTCTCTCTGTCTCTCTGCTTTCTGGCGTTCTGTTATTTCGGATGTTCCTCCACGCCGTTTTGTTCAGTACCTTTGCTTCCATACATGCCCTGTTAAACCATGGATTCTTCTTTTGCTTCTCGGATTTTTCCCTTTGGGCCGGAATGAACCTGTTTACTGCCTCCTGATGATTGCGGGTGACATAGTCCATCATGTCTTGTACAGACTTAGCTCTGAGGTCTGTGTCCCATGGTATAACCCTTAGGAAACTTCTCATCCCCTCATAATTCCCCCTTTCGTTATGCCATCCTTTTGTTTTCTAGTTCTTTTTTGGGGGAGATAAGTCGAAGCTCTGCCAAGTACTCTAAGATAAGGTAACACTGTGGTCACTCATTCCCAAGGGGGCTTCCATCTTAATTTCCCTTATATCCCACCCATTAAGGGTAAATATCAGATCAAGCATTGCTGGTTCATCTTCCCCTCTCATTCTTGTCGGTTCCTTGACGTGTTGACTTAGAAAGTTTCTTGTGACCGAGTCCAGCAACTTAGCTCTCCATGTTTCTGGGCCTCCATGCGGGTCTCTGTTCTCCCCAATCAATCTTCCCGTGGTTGAAATCCCCCATGATTAGTTGTCCAGATCCATTCCTACTAGCGAGAGTCGCTGCTCTCTCTATTATGTTAATGGTGGACATGTTGTTTCTATCATATTCCTGTCTGGGTCTTTTGTCATTTGGTGGTGGGTTATATATGACCGCGACTACAATTTTTTGTCCTCCAGTTGCTATTGTACCTGTTATATAGTCACTGAAACCATCACAGCCCTGAATAATCATTTCCTCAAAATCCCAGCCTTTTCTTACCAGCAGGGCTAAACCACCACCTTTTCCTTCTCTCTCTTTCCTCACAACACAGTAGTCCTGTGGAAACACTGCATTTGTTATGGTTTTCGTTAGCTTTGTTTCTGTGAGTGCTATTATGTCTGGGTTTTCTTCAAGTACCCTTTCTCCAAGTTCATTTGCTTTATTTTTAATCCCATCTATGTTAGTGTAAAGTGCCTCGAGAGTCACTTTCTTCTGTCCCTTCTCATGTTCCCTTCTTGTGGGGGAAGTTCTGTTGGGTTCTGCTGGTGGGGGAAGCTGTTCCATGGGCGTGAGATATGGGGTGGGTAACTGGGTCTCAGAGGATACTGGAGTGAGGGGTGGGGGGTCAAATGAAGGGGGGACAGGGAGGGTATGGGATAAAGGGGGAAGGAGGACAGGGGGGAGGGGGACATGGTGGAAGTAGGAAGTAGGGGAGGGGTAGCAGGGTGGGAGTGGGGTCAGGGGGGAGGGAGAGTTGGCTGAACATTTGAGTGGGGGCAGGGAGGGTTTGGGGTAGGGGGGTTTCTAAGCAGAGGAGGGTGGTGGAGTTGCCCTCCCCCTTGGTGTTACTGGGTTGCTGGTTGTGGGTTCCCCCCTCACCTCTAAGGATGTTGTGTTGGGAGCTGTGATTTCCTGGTTTTCTCCTCTCGCCCTGCGCTTCTTCCTTGCTTCTGCCGCCATGGCTCTCTCCTCCCTCGTCATGTCCCTCTGGAGGAATACTTTTCTGAATTCTCCCACATATTACAGGCGGCTCCTCCTTGTTAGAATCTTCTCCTTTATGGCCTCGTTTGTAAACACTATCTTTAACACACGATCTCTGTCATTGTTGTACCAGCCTAGCCTGAAAACCTTCTTAAGTCTATGTTCAGCCGCTTCCATCTCTAGCCTCCATAGTGTTTCATTCACTGGTGCTCTGTGCTTATCGTTCCATTCTGTCCTATTGGAGCCTTCCTGCTCTTTAATACCCACAGCTACCACTGATCTTTTTCTTTCCAACAGCTGACTAGTGGGCTTTCCTGCCTCCTGTGAGGTGGCTGCTTTCATGGCTACCTCCCTCACTGTGGACATTACTTCCTTGTTCTTTTTTAGCATTTCTGCAAATGTTGCTTGTACTATGGCAGTCCCTTCCAATGAACCACTTTCATCTTCTCTTTGAATGATTATCTGAGTCTCTGTCTCAGTATTGTTCTATTTAAGAGTTTTAATCTCCTCTTTTGCCGCTGTCAGCTCGCTTTGTGTGTGTGTGTGTGTGTGTGTGTGTGTAATTACCTAAGTGTAGTTACAGGATGAGAGCTACGCTCGTGGTGTCCCGTCTTCCCAGCACTCTTTGTCATATAACGCTTTGAAACTACTGACGGTAGTTTCAAAGCGTTATATGACTGGGAGAGAGAGAGGGGTGACTTATGTAAAGATGGGGTGATTTGTTGCAGCAAGGGGGGGGGGCTTGGTTGAGTGGGGAGGTGGAGGGTTGAGGTTGAAGGTTGGAAGGTTGAGGTAGAGTTGAAGGGAGATGCGACGGGTGGAGGGTTGAGGTAGAAGAGGTATTGAAGGAAGATTGAGATCTTGGACTCATTATTATTTTAATGGTTGTCAAATGCAGTTATTCTTGTCTACTCAATCCCTAGCTTCTCCAATTTTATATTTCATCCTCTTGTCCTCTCTTTCCTCCGCTGCTCTTTACCTTCTCTTCTTCTCTTCCATCTTTCTTAATATCCTCTCTTTTATATTTCTTTCATCTCTTCTTTCTCTCCTTCCACTCTTCTGTGTTCCTTCTCCAGTTTCTTTCATTCTCCCCTTCTTTATCCATTCCCTCATTCTCTCTTCATCCTTTTGGGAGACTTTTAGTTATTTTTATCATTCTCCTCTCTCTGTTCACCAACCTGATGGTGGGACACCAGCCTGATGGTAGGACACCAGCCTGATGGTTGGACACCAGCCTGATGGTGGGACACCAACCTGATGGTAGGACACCAGCCTGATGGTAGGACACCAGCCTGATGGTTGGACACCAGCCTGATGGTGGGACACCAGCCTGATGGTAGGACACCAGCCTGATGGTGGGACACCAGCCTGATGGTAGGACACCAGCCTGATGGTGGGACACCAGCCTGATGGTGGGACACCAGCCTGATGGTGGGACACCAGCCTGATGGTGGGACACCAACCTGATGGTAGGACACCAGCCTGATGGTAGGACACCAGCCTGATGGTGGGACACCAGCCTGATGGTAGGACACCAGCCTGATGGTTGGACACCAGCCTGATGGTAGGACACCTGCCTGATGGTGGGACACCAGCCTGATGGTGGGACACCAGCCTGATGGTAGGACACCAGCCTGATGGTGGGACACCAGCCTGATGGTGGGACACCAGCCTGATGGTAGGACACCAGCCTGATGGTTGGACACCAACCTGATGGTTGGACACCAGCCTGATGGTAGGACACCAGCCTGATGGTAGGACACCAGCCTGATGGTGGGACACCAGCCTGATGGTGGGACACCAGCCTGATGGTGGGACACCAACCTGATGGTAGGACACCAGCCTGATGGTGGGACACCAGCCTGATGGTGGGACACCAGCCTGATGGTAGGACACCAGCCTGATGGTTGGACACCAGCCTGATGGTGGGACACCAGCCTGATGGTGGGACACCAGCCTGATGGTAGGACACCAGCCTGATGGTAGGACACCAGCCTGATGGTTGGACACCAGCCTGATGGTAGGACACCAGCCTGATGGTGGGACACCAGCCTGATGGTTGGACACCTGCCTGATGGTGGGACACCAGCCTGATGGTGGGACACCTGCCTGATGATGGGACACCAGCCTGATGGTGGGACACCAGCCTGATGGTGGGACACCAGCCTGATGGTGGGACACCAGCCTGATGGTTGGACACCAGCCTGATGGTATGACACCAGCCTGATGGTAGGACACCAGCCTGATGGTGGGACACCAACCTGATGGTGGGACACCAGCCTGATGGTGGGACACCAGCCTGATGGTAGGACACCAGCCTGATGGTGGGACACCAGCCTGATGGTAGGACACCAGCCTGATGGTTGGACACCAGCCTGATGGTGGGACACCAGCCTGATGGTAGGACACCAACCTGATGATGGGACACCAGCCTGATGGTGGGACACCAGCCTGATGGTAGGACACCAACCTGATGGTGGGACACCAACCTGATGGTGGGACACCAACCTGATGGTGGGACACCAGCCTGATGGTAGGACACCAGCCTGATGGTAGGTTAGGTTAGTAGTGGACATAACTGGATATCAAGCACCAGAGGCTCACGTCAGCAGGATAACGAGGGCAGCACATGTCATCCTGGCAAACGTCCTGTTATCCTTCACCAACTTGGACAAAGATCCTTCCGAGCGCTGCATACATTCGTTGTGAGAATTGTTATTGAGTATGCTGACCCGGCATGGAACCCCTAATTAAAAAACATGAAACAAAACTAGAAAAGGTCCAAAAAATANGGGACACCAGCCTGATGGTGGGACACCAGCCTGATGGTGGGACACCAGCCTGATGGTTGGACACCAGCCTGATGGTGGGACACCAGCCTGATGGTGGGACACCAGCCTGATGGTGGGACACCAGCCTGATGGTGGGACACCAGCCTGATGGTGGGACACCTGCCTGATGGTGGAACATCAGCCTGATGGTAGGACACTAGCCTGATGGGAGGACACCAGCCTGATGGTGGGACACCAGCCTGACAGTGGGACACCAGCCTGATGGTAGGACACCAGCCTGATGGTGGGACACCAGCCTGATGGTTGGACACCAGCCTGATGGTTGGACACCAGCCTGATGGTAAGACACCGCCTGATGGTGGGACACCAGCCTGATGGTGGGACACCAGCCTGATGGTAGGACACCAGCCTGATGGTGGGACACCAGCCTGATGGTGGGACACCAGCCTGATGGTAAGACACCAGCCTGATGGTAAGACATCAGCCTGATGGTGGGACACCAGCCTGATGGTGGGACACCAGCCTGATGGTGGGACACCAGCCTGATGGTGGGACACCAGCCTGATGGTGGGACACCAGCCTGATGGTGGGACACCAGCCTGATGGCGGGACACCAGCCTGATGGTGGGACACCAACCTGATGGCGGGACACCAACCTGATGGCGGGACACCAGCCTGATGGTGGGACACCAGCCTGATGGTGGGACACCAGCCTGATGGTGGGACACCAGCCTGATGGTGGGACACCAGCCTGATGGTGGGACACCAGCCTGATGGTGGGACACCAGCCTGATGGTGGGACACCAGCCTGATGGTGGGACACCAGCCTGATGGTAGGACACCAGCCTGATGGTAGGACACCAGCCTGATGGTAGGACACCAGCCTGATGGTAGGACACCAGCCTGATGGTAGGACACCCGCCTGATGGTAGGACACCAGCCTGATGGTAGGACACCAGCCTGATGGTGGTACACCAACCTGATGGTGGGACACCAGCCTGATGGTGGACACCAGCCTGATGGTTGGACACCAGCCTGATGGTGGGACACCAACCTGATGGTTGGACACCAGCCTGATGGTGGGACACCAGCCTGATGGTGGGACACCAGCCTGATGGTGGGACACCAGCCTGATGGTGGGACACCAGCCTGATGGTTGGACACCAGCCTGATGGTTGGACACCAACCTGATGGTAGGACACCAGCCTGATGGTTGGACACCAGCCTGATGGTAAGACACCAGCCTGATGGTAAGACACCAGCCTGATGGTGGGACATCAGCCTGATGGTGGGACACCAGCCTGATGGTGGGACACCAGCCTGATGGTAAGACACCAGCCTGATGGTGGGACACCAGCCTGATGGTTGGACACCAACCTGATGGTAGGACACCAGCCTGATGGTTGGACACCAGCCTGATGGTAAGACACCAGCCTGATGGTGGACACCAACCTGATGGTGGGACACCAGCCTGATGGTGGGACACCAACCTGATGGTAGGACACCAGCCTGATGGTTGGACACCAGCCTGATGGTGGGACACCAGCCTGATGGTAAGACACCAGCCTGATGGTGGGACATCAGCCTGATGGTAAGACATCAGCCTGATGGTGGGACACCAGCCTGATGGTAAGACACCAGCCTGATGGCGGGACACCAGCCTGATGGTGGGACACCAGCCTGATGGTGGGACATCAGCCTGATGGTAAGACATCAGCCTGATGGTGGGACACCAGCCTGATGGTGGGACACCAGCCTGATGGTGGGACACCAGCCTGATGGTAAGACATCAGCCTGATGGTGGACACCAGCCTGATGGTAAGACACCAGCCTGATGGTGGGACACCAGCCTGATGGTAAGACATCAGCCTGATGGTAAGACATCAGCCTGATGGTAAGACACCAGCCTGATGGCGGGACACCAGCCTGATGGTGGGACACCAGCCTGATGGTGGGACATCAGCCTGATGGTAAGACATCAGCCTGATGGTAAGACATCAGCCTGATGGCGGACACCAGCCTGATGGTAAGACACCAGCCTGATGGTGGGACACCAGCCTGATGGTAAAACATCAGCCTGATGGTGGGACACCAGCCTGATGGTGGGACACCAGCCTGATGGTGGGACACCAGCCTGATGGTAAGACATCAGCCTGATGGT
>WNGS01165523.1:2151314-2162031 GCA_020271785.1 Procambarus virginalis
GCGCGCCATCTGCCAGATGGACCCCCCGGGGACTAGAGCACCGCGCGCCATCTGGCCAGGTGAACCCCCGGGGACTAGAGCACGAGCGGGATTTCCCGGAAGTTGTGGCGTGTCGGACGCGTGTAAGCATCTGTGTTTGGGTTATGTGGTCAGGGAAGATTGTGGTCATGTTTTTGGGGGGTATGTAGGGCTATGTGGTATGTGCTAAAGTAAGAGGAATGTGGATATGTTGTTGAGAGTAATGAATATGTATGTTGTTTTCGTGCCTCGGTGTCGGGTAGTGGTCAGGGAAGATTGGGGTCATGTTGTTTGGGGGGTAGGAGAGTATGTAGGGCTATGTGGTATGTGCTAAAGTAAGAGGTATGTGGTTATGTTGTTAAGAGTAAATGAATATGTATGTTTGTTTTCCGTAGACTTAAGCATGTGTGTAGATAATAGTTTATGATTAAAGACTATGTATTGCTATGCGTCTAGAGTATGAGTGCTCTAGATGACCCAACATATGTTGTTGGGGTAGGGGAGGGACAGGGGTGAGGGAGGGAGGGGATAGGGAGTCTGAGTGAGAGTGAGGGGACCTCCCCCTCGGTGAGAGGCATTTGTGGTTTGTCAGCTTCCGTTGGGTAGGGGATGGAAGCTATGTGCTTGGTATGCGGACATGTGGAGGGAGGGGGGACCCCCCAATACCTGAGAGGGGGCAGGGAGTTAAGACGAGAGAAGGAGGGGAAAGTGAGGGGACATCCATTATCCATGAAGTGCCAGGAGGGTAGGAGAGAAAGAAAGACAGACAGACAGACAGACAGACAGACAGACAGACAGACCGAAGGGTAGGAGGAGAAGGGAGTGGCAGCAGGAAGTGAACCATTAACCTTAAGTACTTTTCGATGTCTTAGAGCGGACTGAGAGATGCTCTCCCCAACAGGCCATCACCTGTCAACCATCAATCAATCACTTCTCATTTGACCGGAAACGTTTCTCTTTTCTAGCATAGGTGGCGTCATATCTCCCCTCAGCAGAGATTATATGCAATAAAACGGGGAAAGTAAACACATTATATAAATTTATTTCTTTTATTAAACACTTAAGCGATTTACAACGATAATAATAATAATAATAAGCTGGACATCCTAGCCAATCATCCAATCTGTAGACAGATAGATTGGGAGTCCTTCATCCACTCCATTGATCCTTCCCAGTCATAAAGGCAGGACACAAAGGGTCAAGGACAACCCTCAATTCATTTTAGCTAATCAAGTTACAATCATGACGCGCCAGTTAGAAAAAATTCAAAATAAGTCTGCACATCAACGCGTGAGACGTGATCACTACCTACAAATTTTGTTAACTGCGATCCCAACATCGGCTCTCCCAATAAATATCATTGAAATGTAAGCGTGTTTTCTCAATCTCCATCACCTCTTCTTCCTACACCCGTTATTGCTGTGCAGACCTTATAAAACACAAAGGCGTTATCATAGGAAGACAATGACACAGAATGTTCAAGACTCCTGAATGAGTGAAACATCAACCCGTCTCGTTAGGGTCTAACCTTCATGCTGGTTTGAGGCGTAGTGACATGGGCGAGGTAGTGGGATGACCCTACCCTCACCCCATCCACCCACACCATTCCCCCATCCCCACTCCCACCCCTCCTTTCCATGCCCAAACCATCGAGCATCACTTCACCCTTCCCAGACCGGATGTTCTGTGCAAAGCCTTTAGTATTATTTCTGATCATATGTCTAACCTTGTATCGTAACGTGACCAACATGGTAACATCATTCTTTGCTCAAATAGCATTTTTAAGAGTAGCGAGAGTCATAAGGTGGACTTCAATCTCATTATTTTTATAGCAAATCATAATTTTTTTTGTAAACACATCTGCATGGGATACACATAGCAGTCAGTCAGTGGTCTCTCTCTCTCTCTCTCTCTCTCTCTCTCTCTCTCTCTCTCTCTCTCTCTCTCTCTCTCTCTCTCTCTCTCTCTCTCTCTCTCTCTCTCTCTCTCTCTCTCTCTCTATTCAGATCA
This sequence comes from Procambarus virginalis, assembly GCA_020271785.1. Taxonomy (NCBI): domain Eukaryota; kingdom Metazoa; phylum Arthropoda; class Malacostraca; order Decapoda; family Cambaridae; genus Procambarus; species Procambarus virginalis. The sequence continues at coordinate 2,153,343 of WNGS01165523.1, forward strand.
TTTAATAGCTGGGAAAAGTATCATCATTTCCTTTCTCCTGCTGCCGCTGTTCACGTATCTTTTTCATTTCACTTGACTGACCGCTCACCAGAGGATGGAAGACTAATGTCAATTTTCAAGCCCCACATCTCTCACACCCTTATAACCCTATAACGTAACATGATCAACATGATGACGTCGTTCTCTGCCCAAATATCATTAATGTAACGTGACCATCATGGTAACATCATTCTTTGCCCAAATATCATTTTAAGAGTAACGAGCGACTTTCGGTCAGTTGTCTGAATATTGAAATGTGAACCGTGTTAAATTGACTTGTTCATTATCCACGAGTTCAAGCTGCCTTGAACTCGGACCTACATTATCCAAAACAAACTTTCCGCTATCCAAATAAATATAATTTGAAAATGTGCGCGTGTCTACTCATTCCATCTCGTCAGGGTCGGACCTTGTGTCTTCCCCTAGCGCGAGTTTTTTTTTTCACTATCCATCGTCCTTCGCGCTCATCAGCCATTAGTGATCGTGGTTCCAGCAGAAAAAAAAACAGAGTCTACTGACAGTGTGACAGTTTAGCCCTCTGTAACTCATTGTAACGCAAATCATCTTTCTGCAATCCAAATAACATTATATCGTTACGTATCGCGTTTTACTGAATGAGGGAAACATTTTACATCTTAATAGGTGTCTCGAGTAAATGAGCGAACGAGCATTCTAGCGGTACACCTGTTGAAGTGTGACAGACGTCTGGCCAGCTGTGACCGACGCACACATGCTCTTATGTCGGCTAACCTACACTCACATCCGACGACACATGCTATCACATCCATCACACACATTATTTCCTTAACCATGTAGTCTCTCTCTCTCTACATTTCTCCTAGATTCTACCATCACTCAGTAACTCAGTAAGTCAAACAGCAAAGCGGACTGAAGACTCTAATATGTTATGGGATAGACTGCTTCACTCTCGAGTTGAGTCATTAGTGAAATACACGGCTTCAGTTTGGTGAGACATAGCATCTAGCTCACCAGAGGATGGAACACTAATGTCAATTTTCGATCCCCCATCACACTCACCTTTATAACTTTGTAACGTAACATGACCAACACGATGTCATCGTTCGTTGCCCAAATATTATTAATGTAGTGTAGCCATCATGTTAACATCGTTCATTGCCTAAATATCATTTTAAGAGTAAGAGTAACTTTCTGTCCGAATATCATATTGATATGTGAACCCCATTTAGCCAAACACAATATCTCCTTTACATCTCATACCATACCATATAATATTACTGTCTACCAGTTTTTAGCTCCTGTAACACATTGTAACGTAACGCGAAATCAAATTTCTACAAACCAAAATATCATTTTTAAATGAAGTTTGACTTAGTCCATCTCCTTTACATCTCACACCATATAATATTACTGTCTACCAGTTTTAGCCCCTGTAACACATTGTAACGTAACGTGGAAATCAACTTCTCTGTTGACCAATTAGCATTATTGAAAATGTAAATCATGTTTAGCCATTACATCCAAACACAAGTAAAAAATATTACCACAGCCCTGTTTAGTTCTTGTAACACATTATATCGTTACGTAACGCAACGTGGAAAATCATCTTTCTATCTGATGACCAAATAACATTTTTGTAAATGTGAAGCTTTGTAGATTTAATTTTAAACAAAGGTGTGTCACTAGTCCACAAACTAAGAGTGGTGAGTCAGGAAGAATGTCTTTGTGAAATATGCACAGAAGAGTTTGGGGAGATATGATCACTACATACCTACAAATTCTAATATTTTTGTTAACTGTGTGATCACGACATTTACCTCTTGGTCTCTTGTTCCGCCTCTCACTAGACAATAAACACAATTTTGTATAATTTCTCGACTAAAATACCACTCTGAAACATCTTTACACTTTATTTTTTCATTGTCACGTGCACTGCCATCAAAGGAAATCTCACTAGTGCATGGATGTCTTGTGTGTTAAATATACGAACCTTTCCTAGCTTAACATTTTTCTTTGTGAAACTTATATGTGATGATCATATCTCCCGAGTCCACACAATAACCCACACATCACCCATCTTCAGTTTTCAAATCACAGCTCGCATCTAATTTACTGTTATTTTTTTTGTTTGCAGAAACTATGTTTTGAGAATATGCACAATGTGACCAATTACTGTTCGTATCATCAAAGTCCTTTCAGTCATCAAAACAAGCAGAGGTGCAGCATAATCCACCAGAGATCTGATGTATGCAAGGTACATCATTTTGACAGTTCTGACACTGACCCGCCTTATCGAGATGACTGTGCGCAACAGTAGCCCAGCGAAAACATAGACTTTTAATATCGTATCAAGACAATGACACAGAATGTTCAGCACTCTTAATAATTTTATTCAAGCACTGATAACATAGCATAATGTAAGATTTTTTTCACATTTCATATCGCGTGTGTGGATTTAGTTTTAACAAAAAAGTGAAGCACGAGAACATGAACTAATAGGGTTGAGATAGGAGGAAAGGCTTTGCAGAAGATCGAAGAGCTGAGGAGACATGTTCGCTACCTACATTACTATTATTTCTTGCAGACCTGCAGACCTGACCAGAAAAGCAGTCAGTCAGTCAAACATTTTATAGTTTATAGTTTTTCACTTTAAAAAACAGGGACTACTAGTCTTCAATTTTTTCTTCTATCAAATCAAATAGCCATGAGGGCTACTACTACATGACTGCAGGAGCGAGCATTTCGAGCGGTGTACCTATTGTTGGTGTCTTTCGCATGACTAGGTTAGGGAGCACAATATCCCACATTATACCTGCTACTAGTCAATAAACACAATTTTATATCATTTCGTGACTAAAATAGCACTCTGAAACATCTTTGCACATTTTAATTTTACATTGTCACATGCACAGCCATCAAAGGGAAACCTCACTTCTGCATGGATGTATAGTGTGCTAAATAAAATGTCCTTACATAGCTTATCATTTTCTTTGAGAAACTTGTATGTGGTGATCATATCCCCGACTCCGCACAAATAACCCACACATCACCCAACTTCTGTTTTCAAATCTGAGCTCGCATCTAATTTGATGCTTTTTTTCAGAAAACTAAGTTTTGAGAATATGCACAAAGTCAGCAATTACTATTCGTATCATCAAAGTTATTCTCAGAGTTTTTTTTAGTTTAAAAAATACTTCCACCATCCTACATCCATATTGAGAGAGAAGGTAAACATAACTTGGTTATTGCATCTAGTTTTTAGAAGGGTTTGAATAAAAAGTCATGTTCCATAAAAAATAATATTTTACAGCGTCCATTATTTATGAGCAGTAAGAGGGAAACGGGATCCACACATACAATTTCCAAGCATTACAACGCAAACGAGGTAAACATAACATGAAAAACGACAATGATGTAGTATGCATTTAGTCAGCTAGTCAAAACTTAACATATGCGATATGATTTCACAGTTTTAACCTTTGCAAGTTTTTCAATGTTTTCTCTTCACTTGTGCTAAGTGAGCCAGACAAAATGTGGCATTGCATTCCCTCTGGAAGACAGAAGAGTTTGGGGAGACGCGATCACTACCCACACTACCTCCTCCTCTTTCTCTTATTAGTCAGTAAACATCCTTTGCATCATTTCTTGACTAAAATAGCACTCCAAAACATATGTGGCCATTTTTATTGTCATTGTTCCACTTATAGTCAACAATTTGTTTCACAGAGTGATGAGTTATGCATAGTGACGAGATTTCACGGTGAGCATAGTTTTAAGAGAGTTCACACTGTATTAATTACGGTCGTGGATATGTTATGTTATGTTTATGAAAATCATTGCTTCTTATTTTTAGCCATTTTCACTTCGCCCTGCTTTTCAGTCTTCTCATGTTCTTTCAAATAAAGTTTGCTTACTGTTTTTTTCCACTAGATGCTTCACACTACATATATTAATCAACTTTCAAATTCTTTACAACTTCAGTTCAGTTTCTTTTCAATATCACAGCTTTTTATTGTTTCCCCTGTCGGTATCTAGTTCAGGACATCATATTATCAATGTCATTACAGTTTGTCAACACGTGCACTTGACTTGACTTATTTATATTTTCTCATTCTTTTCAAATAATTTATATTCGGTAGCCATGTTCCCGTCTCCACTCCAAACCAGTCAGGACCTACGGTCCCGACTTGGACCGCAGGTCCGGTTTGGAGTCAGGACCTACGGTCCCGACTTGGACCGCAGGTCCGGTTTGGAGTGGAGACGGGAACATGATGGCTGTGCATGTGACAATGGCTGTGCATGTGACAATGTAAAATTAAAATGTGCAAAGATGTTTCAGAGTGCTATTTTAGTCACGAAATGATACAAAATTGTGTTTATTGACTAGTAGCAGGTATGGTGTGGGATATTGTGCCCCCTAACCTAGTCATGCGAAAGACAACAACAATAGGTACACCGCTCGAAATGCTCGCTCCTGCAGTCATGTAGTAGTAGCCCTCATGGCTATTTGATTTGATAGAAGAAAAAATTGAAGACTAGTAGTCCCTGTTTTTTAAAGTGAAAAACTATAAACTATAAAATGTTTGACTGACTGACTGCTTTTCTGGTCAGGTCTGCAGGTCTGCAAGAAATAATAGTAATGTAGGTAGCGAACATGTCTCCTCAGCTCTTCGATCTTCTGCAAAGCCTTTCCTCCTATCTCAACCCTATTAGTTCATGTTCTCGTGCTTCACTTTTTTGTTAAAACTAAATCCACACACGCGATATGAAATGTGAAAAAAATCTTACATTATGCTATGTTATCAGTGCTTGAATAAAATTATTAAGAGTGCTGAACATTCTGTGTCATTGTCTTGATACGATATTAAAAGTCTATGTTTTCGCTGGGCTACTGTTGCGCACAGTCATCTCGCTAAGGCGGGTCAGTGTCAGAACTGTCAAAATGATGTACCTTGCATACATCAGATCTCTGGTGGATTATGCTGCACCTCTGCTTGTTTTGATGACTGAAAGGACTTTGATGATACGAACAGTAATTGGTCACATTGTGCATATTCTCAAAACATAGTTTCTGCAAACAAAAAAATAACAGTAAATTAGATGCGAGCTGTGATTTGAAAACGGAAGATGGGTGATATGTGGGTTATTGTGTGGACTCTGGAGATATGATCACCACATATAAGTTTCTCAAAGAAAATGATAAGCTAGGTAATGACCGATTATTTAACACACAAGACATCCGTGCAGTAGTCAGATTCCCTTTGATGGTTGTGCACGTGTCAATGAAAAATTAAAGTGCAAAGATGTTTCGGAGTGCTATTTTAGTCAAGAAATGACACAAAATTGTGCTTATTGACTAGTGCGAGGCAGGACAAGAGATCAGGAGGTATATGTTGTGATCACGCAGTTAACAAAAAAAATATTAGAATTTGTATGTGGTGAACACATCTCCCCAACTCTTCTGTGCATATTTCACAAAGTCTTTCTTCCTAACTCTCCCCTCTTAGTTCGTGGACTGGTGGCCCGCCTTTGTTTAAAATTAAATCTACAAAGCTTCACATTTTTCAAAAATGTTATTTGGTCATCAAAGAGAAAGATGATTTCCACGTTACGTTACGTTACGTAACGATATAAAGTGTTACAAGAACTGAACAGGCCTGCGTTAATATTTTATTTGTGTTTGGATGTAATGGCAAAACATGGTTCACATTTTCAATAATGTTATTTGGACATCAGACAGAAAGTTGATTTCCACGTTATGTTACTAAGTGTAAGGGGTAAGCAGGAGCAGGTATAGTGTGGGATAATGTGGTCATTAACCCAGTCATGTGATAGACAGACATCGAGAGGTACACTGCTCGAATGCTCGCTCCCTCAGTCATGTGGTATATTTTGGACGGCAGTTTCGCTAATGTATGTATGTTTTACCATGATAAATTTGTAAGTGCCTTATGTTATGATAAATATGTAACTGCATTATGAATATGTAACTGCAATATGTTATGATATGTCTACTAGTTATTGAATAAAAACGTATTAAGAGAGAGAGAGAAGGATAAACTATTTTTTCACCCACTATGCTAACACCAGTCTCTGTATTAGAATTTGCAGGTGGTGATCATGTCTCCCCAAACTTTTCTGTTTGTCTTCCAGCGTGGTATGTCCTCTGTTGATCACGTGAGGAATGGGATGGCAACTCTACATTATGTGTTGTTATGGGATAAGAACGTTGAACATTCTGTGACATTGTCTTGCTATGATATTAATACTGATGCCAGCAGTGCCATACAGTCCTAATGGCATAAGACCAACCTAACGTCATTTTTTTTCAAATGGTATTTGATTATCAGACAGACAGAATGAAGTTCGAAAAATTAACATTAGTTTTCTATCCTCTGGTGAGCTATCCGTCTAAGTGAAAGGAAGACAAAAAGATACGTGAACAGCGGCATCAGGAGAAAGGAAATGATGTTACTTTTCCCCTATTTAATGATCTGAATAGAGCGAGAGAGAGAGAGAGAGAGATGAGAGAGAGAGAGAGAGAGAGAATGCAGAAAGTTGATGTTTTCAGCGTTACGTTACGTTACAGCTGTTACAGGGGCTAAAACTGTAGACAGTAATATTTATATGGAAAGAGATGTAATGGAGATATTGTGATGTGTTTGGCTAAACGTGGCTCACATTTCAATAATGATATTCGGACATCGGACAGAAAGATGATTTCCACATTACGTTACTAAGTGCCTCACTCACTCCTTCAGTATGAGAGCGTTGAACATTCTGAGACATTGTCTTGCTATGATATTACGAGTCTACTGTTGCGCACAGTGCAATACAGTCCTAATGACATAAGACCAAGCTGATGTCATTTTTCAAAAATGCTATTTGATCATCAGACAGAAAGAAGTTTTCCCCGTTACGTAATGATAGTCATAACCTAGAGCTAACTATTTCACTATCGTCTCATCCGGTCTTATTCTCATCGATTGCTGTTTCACATTTGGATAATGTAGGTCTTAGAGACAACCTTGAACTCTGGATAATGAACAAGTCAATTTAATAATAGTAGTGAGACTATGTCTTTCCACTAAACAAGCTTGTGCTAATATTTTTATTGTTTGGAATGTAAGGGCAAAACACGGATCACATTTTCAATATTGTTATTCAGACATCGGACAGAAAGTTGCTCGTTACTCTTAAAATGATATTTGGGCAAAGAACGATGTTAGCATAGCATGTTGCTCACGTTACGTTACAAGATTATAAAGGGTAAGAGTGATGGGGCTGAAAATTGACATTAGTCTTCCATCCTCTGGTGGGCTGTCCGTCTAAGTAAAGGAAAAAAAAAACAAATATGTGAACAGCGGCATCAGGAGAAAGGAAATGATGTTACTTTTTCCCTATTTAATGATCTGAATAGAGCGAGAGAGAGAGAGAGAGAGAGAGGAGAGAGAGAGAGAGAGGAGAGAGAGAGAGAGAGAGAGAGGAGAGAAGCATGTAGGTTAGTAACCAGTGACTGCTATGGTATCCCATGCAGTTGTGTTTACAAAAAAAAATTATGATTTGTTATAAAATAATAAGATTGAAGTCACCTTATGACTCATACTTTAAAAAGAAAAAATGCTATTGAGCAAAGAATGATGATACCATGTTGGTCACGTTGCGATACTTATGATCAGAATAATACTAAAGGCTTTGCACAGAACATCCGGTCTGGGAAGGGTGAAGTGATGCTCATGGTTTGGGCTTGGAAGGGGGGGGGGAGTGGGGATGGGGAATGGTGGGGGTGGATGGGGTGAGGGTAGGGTCATCCCACTACCTCGCCATGTCACACACTCTCAAACCAGCATGAAGGTTAGACCTAACGAGACGGGTGATGTTTCACTCATTCAGGAGTCTTGAACATTCTGTGTCATTGTCGTCCTATTATGATAACGCCTTTGTGTGTTATAAGGTCTGCACAGCAATAAGGGTGTAGGAAGAAGAGGTGATGGAGATTGAGAAAACACGCTTACATTTCAATGATATTTATTGGGAGAGCCGATGTTGGGATCGCAGTTAACAAAATTTGTAGGTAGTGATCACGTCTCACGCGTTGATGTGCAGACTTATTTTGAATTTTTTCTAACTGGCGCGTCATGATTGTAACTTGATTAGCTAAAATGAATTGAGGGTGTCCTTGACCCTTTGTGTCCTGCCTTTATGACTGGGAAGGATCAATGGAGTGGATGAAGGACTCCAATCTATCTGTCTACAGATTGGATGATGGCTAGGATGACCAGTTATTATTATTATTATATTATCGTTGTAAATCGCTTAAGTGTTTAATAAAAGAAATAAATTTATATAATGTGTTACTTTCCCCGTTTATTGCATATAATCTCTGCTGAGGGAATATGACGCCACTATGCTAGAAAGAGAAACGTTTCCGGTCAAATGAGAAGTGTTGATTGATGTTGACAGGTGATGGATGTTGGGGGTGAGCATCTCTCAGTCCTCTCTGTAGACATCGAAAAGCGCTTAAGGTTAATGGTTCACTTCCTGCTGGCCACTCCCGTCTCTCCTACCCTTCGGTCTGTCTGTCTGTCTGTCTGTCTGTCTGTCTGTCTGTCTGTACGGCTTATTGACATAGCTGGAGTGCTTTGGGGAGTTGTGTAAAACCCTGGTTTGT
>WNGS01165523.1:2185491-2234629 GCA_020271785.1 Procambarus virginalis
GTCTCGGAGAGGCTGCAGGATCCAGTAAGTTCAGTAGAACTTCGGTTTCAACTCTCTTTTTTTTTACCATGTCGTAGCTCAGTCGATTAAGACAGTGTCTGGGATGCTCACAGACGTAGGTTCGAATCCTCGTCACGGCCCTTGTGGATTTGTTAACTGAAGTTTTTAGTTCTCCTAGAGGTCTACATTCGGTCTGCCAAATGTAAACCTCTAGGTCTACATTACCACAAAGACTGTCATGGTGGTTGTTGTTTTTGACATGGAAAAGGCTTATGACATCATTTGGAGGTACAATATTTGTTCACAGTTTCATTCTCTTAGCTTTCATAGCAATCTCGCTCTTCCTCTCTCATCATTCCTTTAAAGTGAAACTTGATGCCACATTTTCTTCCTCCTCTCGCCAATTTGAAGGTGTTCCAGGGTAGTGTTCTAGGCACTACTTTTCCCCACTGCCCTTAATGGTCTTACTTTAGTCCCTCTGGCATTTTCTCAGCTCTTTTATTAATATATCACTCTCTGCTGTCGTAGGTATAATTCTTCCTTCCAACCTCAGCTCCAACTTGTGATTGATACTGTGTCGTCCTGGGCCACCAATCATGGCTTCAAGTTCTCTACATCTAAGACTTGTGCTATGACTTACTCATAAGTAGGTCATCTTTGTCCCCTATTGTTGATCTATGGTAGTCTCCTTTGTATGAAGAATCTGCTAAACTTTGGGGTTGATCTTTGACACTCGTTTATCTTGGTCACATCATATCTCTTACCTCTTCGTCGGATGCTATAAGGCCCGCTCATTACTATTTTTTTTTTTTTTTTTTGAGATATATACAAGAGTTGTTACATTCTTGTACAGCCACTAGTACGCGTAGCGTTTCGGGCAGGTCCCTGGAATACGATTCCCTGCCGCGAAGAATCGTTTTTTCATCCAAGTACACATTTTACTGTTGCGTTAAACAGAGGCTACAGTTAAGGAATTGCGCCCAGTAAATCCTCCCCGGCCAGGATACGAACCCATGACATAGCGCTCGCGGAACGCCAGGCGAGTGTCTTACCACTACACCACGGAGACTGTTTACGGAGACTACGAACACTCCTCTCTCTTGTGCTGTGTAAACTGGATTATGGCTGCCCTACCTACTCTTCTGCCTCTCCTTCAACCCTTCGTCGTGTTGATGCTTTGCACCATACTAAGTTGCATCTCGACTCTGGTGCCTTTTGTTCATCTATCCAAAGCTGGTATGCTGAAACTGGCATCCTGTCTAGTTATTGTCCCACTTATTCGTGCACCTACTTGTGGAATGCCCCGATTTTTAGGACAATATTATGTCTTGCTTTCCTAATGTCGTTCGAGGTCATTTGTCCTACAAAATCCTTGGTGAATTTAATACTTTTGATATCGCTCACCTCATGTGCTTTTGTTCTTGTATTGACATACTCATTTATATTTAGCACCTTTTGAATATCCACTCATTTATATTTAGCACCTTTTGAATATCCACTCATTATATTTAGCACCTTTTGAATATCCAGCGACACTGATGGCACTAAATAGTCTATCCAACTTTTTTTGGTGCCTGTTTTTGATAATTAACGTCAGTGAAGTATGCAGGTTCTACAGAACCCTTGCCAAGCCCCCAAGAAAGAGAGGGTTGTCAGTCAATCAGCCAACCAGGATGAATAAATAAATAAATATAATAAATATGTTTATTCAGGTAAGGTACATACAAGGGATGTTACATTAATGGATCGATTTATAGATAGAGCTAGTACATACAATGCCTAAAGCCACTATTACGCAATGCGTTTCGGGCAGGAAAAACATTAATATCTAAAACTTAATACTAATTGAGCATAAAGAATAAAATGAGTTGAGAACAAATACAAATAAAGATAAAAAAAAGTGGTAACATGACTGAAAAAGCAGCACAAATACAATAGGTCGACAAACAGCGTTGCTTAAAAAAATAACAGACATGGGTTGACAATAGAGGGGTCAGGTAGGTTACAGGGAATTTATTAGGTAGTGTTTAGTTTTAATATTAAACTGGTTGAGAGAGGTACAATCTTTAACATGGTTGGGAAGGTCATTCCACATTCTGGGTCCCTTGATTTGTAGAGCATTTCTAGTTTGATTAAGTCGTACTCTTGGAATATCAAAACTGTATTTATTTCTGGTGTGGTGCTCATGGGTTCTGTTACAACCCTCAATGAAGCTTTTGTGGTCCGGATTGGCATTACAGTTCAGCATTTTATATATGTATAATACACAAGAGAGAATGTGCAGTGACTTAAATTAATATCTAACATATTCAGAGATTTGAGTAGGGGTACCGAGTGATGTCTGGGGCCAGAGTTGGATATTGTCCTAATAGCAGCTTTGTGTTGCATGTGAAACACACACTGCAGCCAATAAGTGGAGAAGACCCATACTCAAGGAGTTAAGTTTTTTGCAAGAAGAACGGAAATAAGTCTTCGTGCACCACCAAGGACGCAACCCAGGAAGATGGAAACATCAAAAAAGTAAGTAAGTAATTATCAAAAGAAGGCACCAAACCGCGAAGGCTATGTAGCACCATCAAATGTGCGGAATAATCAGAGGGCGCTAAATATCACCAAGGATGCCAATACGAGAACAAAAACGCATAAGGCGAACGATATAAAAAGTATCAGAGTCACCAAGAATTTTATAGAGGGACAGGTGACCGCGAGGGGCGGTCGGAAAGCAAGACACACGCTCGTCCCGGAAGTCAGGACATTCAAGAAGGACGTGCACGACCGTAAGAGGGACAATGCAATTAGGACAATAAGGAGCAGGGCGGCGCTCCATCAAGTGACCATAGGTGAAGCAAGTATGGCCAATACGCAACCTCGCCACAGCAGTTTCCCATCGCCGGTTACGGTGATAGGAGGATGGCCACGAGGAAACACAACCTTTCAGAGTACGGAGTTTGTTACCAGCAACAGACGACCAAGAAGCCTGCCAACGGGTAAGGATGGAGGAATGGATAACCGGGTAAAAGTCGGAATATGGAATACCTTTACGAGAGATGGGACAAGAGCGGACAGCTTCCTTGGCGGCAGCATCCGCACGCTCATTGAAAGACACGCCAATATGGCTGGGAACCCAACAAAACTCAACCGACTTAAACTTACTGTGAACAAGAAACAGCCAATGCTGGATCTCGACAACTACTGGATGAACCGGATTAAAGGACCCGAGTGCCATGAGGGCACTACGAGAGTCAACAACTACCCAAAGGAAGACTGACACACGAGAAATCAGGAGACGAAGAGCATAGAGAATAGCGTAAGCTCCGCCGTAAAGATGCTAGTCTCCGGAGGTAAGCGACACATATAAGNCTCCACCGTGCACTCCCCCCCCAACTCCACCGTGCACTCCCCCCCCCCAACTCCACCGTGCACTCCCCCCAACTCCACCGTGCACTCCCCCCCAACTCCACTGTGCACTCCCCCCCAACTCCACCGTGCACTCTCCCCCCAACTCCACCGTGCACTCCCCCCCCAACTCCACTGTGCACTCCCCCCAACTCCACCGTGCACTCCCCCCCAACTCCACCGTGCACTCCCCCCCCCAACTCCACCGTGCACTCCCCCCCAACTCCACTGTGCACTCCCCCCCAACTCCACCGTGCACTCCCCCCCCAACTCCACCGTGCACTCCCCCCCAACTCCACCGTGCACTCCCCCCCAACTCCACCGTGCACTCCCCCCCAACTCCACCGTGCACTCCCCCCCACTCCACTGTGCACTCCCCCCCAACTCCACCGTGCACTCCCCCCCAACTCCACCGTGCACTCCCCCCCAACTCCACCGTGCACTCCCCCCCAACTCCACTGTGCACTCCCCCCAACTCCACTGTGCACTCCCCCCCCCAACTCCACTGTGCACTCCCCCCCCCCAACTCCACCGTGCACTCCCCCCCAACTCCACTGTGCACTCCCCCCCAACTCCACTGTGCACTCCCCCCCCAACTCCACCGTGCACTTCCCCCCAACTCCACTGTGCACTCCCCCCCAACTCCACTGTGCACTCCCCCCCAACTCCACTGTGCACTCCCCCCCCCCAACTCCACCGTGCACTCCCCCCCAACTCCACCGTGCACTCCCCCCCAACTCCACCGTGCACTCCCCCCAACTCCACCGTGCACTCCCCCCCAACTCCACTGTGCACTCCCCCCCCCAACTCCACTGTGCACTCCCCCCCCAACTCCACTGTGCACTCCCCCCCCCAACTCCACCGTGCACTCCCCCCCAACTCCACTGTGCACTCCCCCCCCAACTCCACCGTGCACTCCCCCCCAACTCCACTGTGCACTCCCCCCCAACTCCACTGTGCACTCCCCCCCCAACTTCATCATACAACCCCCCCTACTCCACCCCATCATACAACCCCCCTACTCCACCCCATCATACAACCCCCTACTCCACCCCATCATACAACCCCCCAACTCCACCCCATCATACAACCCCCCTACTCCACCCCATCATACAACCCCCCTACTCCACCCCATCATACAACCCCCCTACTCCACCCCATCATACAACCCCCCTACTCCACCCCATCATACAACCCCCCCTACTCCACCCCATCATACAACCCCCCTACTCCACCCCATCATACAACCCCCCCTACTCCACCCCATGATACAACCCCCCTACTCCACCCCATCATACAACCCCCCTACACCACCCCATCATACAACCCCCCCTACTCCACCCCATCATACAACCCCCCTACTCCACCCCATCATACAACCCCCCCTACTCCACCCCATCATACAACCCCCCTACTCCACCCCATCATACAACCCCCTACTCCACCCCATCATACAACCCCCCTACTCCACCCCATCATACAACCCCCCTACTCCACCCCATGATACAACCCCCCTACTCCACCCCATCATACAACCCCCCTACACCACCCCATCATACAACCCCCCTACTCCACCCCATCATACAACCCCCCTACTCCACTCTTCCCTCACTATCTCATATTTCTTGTAAGCATTACTTTGTTTATGTGTACTTTTGGATTTTGCAATTTGCTGACAAATATAGCAGGTATTTCCTCTTTGGATTGCAACACTTGGATGCTGGACCAAGAAACTGGCTATTTTGTGGTTCATAGTTTCCCTGATGAGTAATTCCCAGTTCACTTGTAAGTTTAGTGTACGTTTACCCCCACAAAGTAAGTCTCCAAGCATGTGGAGCCGAGTGGTTGGCCCTCCGGGGCCTCCCGAACTCGGCAGTTCCAGTGCCAGAGACTGACGTTATCCAGTGTGGATACACATGCGCAGCCCCACACTTGCGTAGAGATTTTTGGGGAACTTTTTGTGTGTACCGGCTTTATTGGCTGCACAAGGCTAGTGCTTATGGATGGGGGAAATTAAAGGGTGGTAGTCATAGGTTTATGGGAGCCTAAATTGTTCATTTTGAAGTTTTGGTTTAGCATGTGTATAGCAATTAACAAATTTTATTTTATTCAATTTGATAGTGTTGTAATATTTGATGCTATCTATTTGATAGTGTTGTAATATTTGATAGTGTTGTAATATTTGATGCTATCTATTTGATAGTGTTGTAATATTTCATGCTATCTTTTTGATAGTGTTGTAATATTTGATGCTATCTATTTAATAGTGTTGTAATATTTGATGCTATCTATTTAATAGTGTTGTAATATTTGATGCTATCTATTTAATAGTGTTGTAATAGTTGATGCTATCTATTTGATAGTGTTGTAATATTTGATGCTATCTTTTTGATAGTGTTGTAATATTTGATGCTATCTATTTAATAGTGTTGTAATATTTGATGCTATCTATTTAATAGGGTTGTAATATTTGATGCTATCTATTTAATAGGGTTGTAATATTTGATGGGCTATCTATTTGATAGTGTTGTAATATTTGATGGCTAGCGATCCTGTATGGTGAGCTATGATGACAGGCTAAGTGAACTAACCCTAAAGATGTAAGAGAGACATGAAGTGATATGATCACAACATGGAGGCACAAGTTGATTTTGGAATAAAAATGAGCAAGAGAAGTACAAGGAAATATAGTACTTGTATGCAGTGTGAATGGTAAACAAGTGGATTGAGCTTGACACGAGGTGGTGAAAACCACCACCATATACAGCTTGGATAACGAGTATAGTGTAGCACGGTAGAGTAATGTGATGTCAGCATGTATAAATGCATCTGGTACAAGAAGTATGAGGTGGGGCTCTAGATCTTGTACGCTGTAGACAAAACTAGGCTAGCACATACACATAAACATACACATTCATAGTTTACTTAATTTATTAATTTCTGGGGGTAGCCCCTTCGGCTCCCCGGAGCTTACTGGGCTGATATGCTAATGTCAAACTTTGGCATCAGTCATGTGTATGGTGTTCTGTGGGCCTACCGGGGACCACGAGCCAGAACCTGCCTCCTTCAGAGAGAGGCATTGGGAGCAATGGCCTATAGAAACCCTTGTGTGGTTGGAAGCATTCTATGTCTGCTATCGACCGGGTCAGGCACCCAGAAAGGTAAGCATCCCAAAACAAAGCCCTTATGCTGGTGAAAATTTTGCTACCAAAAGCCGAACAAATGGATAAAACTCCCTAAAATAAATGAGCAAACGAGCATGACGTCACACGTCACCGTGTCGCTGTCTGTGCAGCTCCCCCCCTCCCCGGGAGGGGGAAGGGGAAGCCCCAGACCCCTGCACCTGCTATCCACCATTCAGTTCCAAGGTTGATGCTAGAGGCAGAGGTCGTGTGCTTGGCTCCAGAGTTTCCAGCACTGGGCTTTGAGTGTGGTGGCTGTCTTCAAGGGGTGCGAGAACCAGAAGTTATTCTACAGTACTCGGGTTGCATGCGCCTAGGGTTATCGTCCCTAGGTGCCCTGTAAGTATTGCCCTTGGAGCTTGGGGTCACCTTCCACGAGTTCCTCGGGGCCTGCCTCTGCTGGGCCGTGTTGCTGCTCGGTTTTTGGCCACCCTATGGGTGCTTGGGGGTTTTGTCTTCCTTGTTTACCTTAGGGTAAGAGGCAGTTTGCACTGGTGCGGGGTGCAGGTACTGCGCAGCTTGTTTTCACCATTCACAGCGGCCGGCTCTGTTCCTTGGAGTGCGTTGTCCTCTTGCGGGGTTTTGCTTTTCTTTGTGTTTTTGCCTTGTGGGGGGGGGGGGTCTGCCTTGTATGCCCCTTTGTGCCTGACCTGTGCATGGTTCTTTCTGGTTGTGTCCCCTGCTAGGTCTCGGTGAGTGTACACGTCCCTGGGGTTCTGCTTTTAGAAGTTGATTGGTATTTGTGGGTGCCGGTAAGCAGTACCTTGCCTGGGATTGCCTGGCCGTGAGTCCTTAAATGCTCAGGACCCTGGGAAACCCCTAGGGGGCGTGTGGGTCCGATAGATGTGTCCCCGGAGTCCCCCCCTCGCTTCGTGTGAGTTAGAGGGTTGCTCGGTCCCCTTGACTTAGGGTGAGCCTCACAGTTTTTGCCTCAGTCACGCTGCCTGTTGGGCCGGTGACACTTTTGACCCAGAGTCCTGCGAGTTCTGTTGCTTGCTGGTGACTCGGTTTTCCAAATCTCATGATGATGTTCTACGGGTACAGGCGTTGCATGTGCGCTTTTGGTTGTTGCAGCTCGCTAGGTTGGTTGCTCACCCGGATGCCTCAAGGCTGCCCCATTTTGCCTATAGGGACACTTGGGGGTCACTTCGACCTTGGTTCAGTCCGTGCCCCCTCGTCCTTCCCCTGTTGTGGTTTGTTCTGGTCCCCCCCCCCCTGTTTCTGGTTCCGAAGCGTCTGAGGGTTTCGGAGTCGGGGTAGGGTTTAGATGGTCTTGAGTCTCGGGCGGTCTCGGAGGATGCCTCTTCCGGTGTGGCCATCGTTCGTTTATGATTCGCTACTTGGAACAAAAAGTTCCAAGTAGCATGGGCTATGTTGAGCCCGTACCGGTGTGGAGATGGAGGCATTCGAGTCCGATCTCCCTGCCGAAGTCTCTGGGTCTGACTAGTAAGCCCTCTTCTGTTCGGCTTACTCGCCTGCGCCGGCCTTTTCTTTAGGGGCCGGTGCTCTAGGGGATGACTCGGCCCTGGGTCCCGAGGAGGGGGATCCTGGGGCTGACTTGGGGGTCTTGGGCCCCGCTGGACCCCGCCTGGGTTTTTCTATCCTCATAGCGGGGCATATTGTTACAATGAGTGAGGTTCTCTTTTTTTTCCCCCCCCCCCCGCTGCGTACAAATTAGATTTGGTGTCTGCCCCTTCCCGGGTTTAGTTCTGTGTTCCCTCGGGTGCATCGGTTCCGTCTTTCCGGAGGTTTTCGGCTTCCCACATCCAACTGTCTGCGGTGCGGGCAGCCCTGGTGGCTTACCTCCTGCGTGACCCAGATTATGCCTCGGTGATGGATCCGTTGTCTCTCAGGTTTGGGGCTTCGTTCTCTTTCTGGGTCCGTTACAAGGTTCCGAAGTCGTCCTGGCTGGCGGACTGTCCTGTATTCGCTTTGGAGGCTTGGCATTCTTTCTGTCATTCCCACACTCTTGAGTGGCACGAGGCTTCGATGGTGTTCAGGTTTTCCTGGAGGGCGAACTTGAGCACCTCAATAAATGCTTATTTGCTCCTGCCTTTCCCCGGGATGTTGACGTTCTGCAGCTCCATATGCACGTTCCCTCCTTTTCTGCTGCGCAGGTGGCCGAGGATTTGTGCGCCCGGGGCCTCTTGGCTTTGGCCTTGCACTTCTTTTCCCTCCTGGAGCTGTCTTCGGACTGGCTTGGGGAGGATGTGGGGGTGCTCAGGGCCATTCCTGGGTCCGGTGCCTTGGGCTTGATGGCTCGCGCGTCTGCTGCCTTGTTGAAGCTGTTTGCGCCAATCTTGCAGGATGCAGTTTCCCCGTTTTACGCTTCCTGGCTTGCGTGTAGGCAGGTGGTGCTTGCCTCGTCTCTGGAATCGCCCTGAACCCTGGCTCTTAGGTTGTCTTTGCCTTTTGTCCTCTGCTTTTTGCTCCTTCGGCTGTGGCACAGTATATTCAGGCTGTTTCGGCCAGTTGCCTTCCCACGTCTGACCTGTTGGTTCTCCAGGGGTCCTGGGGGGGGCCTTCCCGGAGGGGTTGTGCCAGGGTTTGGGGTTCTGCTCGTCGTGGTGGGCCACAGGTGCCAGTTACGGGTTCGGTTCCGCCTTCGGACCCGCCTTCGTCTAGTCGGCGCGGTGTTCGCTCGTAAGGGGTGCTGGCCCTTTTGCGGTTCATCCCATTTACTGGGTGATGAGTGGGGGGGGGAGGTGAGACCTGGAGGCTCCCTGGTAATCCCTCCCTCCCTCCCTCCCTACCCCTGGTCGGCGTTTTTTTCGTGTGTTTTAACATCCAACCTCAGAACTGAAGGGTAGATAGCCGGTGCGGGGTCTGGGGCTCCCCCTTCCCCCTCCCGGGGAGGGGGGAGCTGCGTAGACAGCGGTGCAGCGATGTGTGACGTCATGCTCATTTGCTCGTTTCTTTTAGGGGGAGTTCTATCCACTTGTTCGGCTTTTGGTAGCAAAATTTTCACCAGAATAAGGGTTTGTTTTGGGATACTTACCTTTCTGGGTGGCAGACATAGAATGCTTCCAACCACACGGGGGTTTCTATAGGCCATTACTCCCTATGCTTCTCTGAGGGGGCCAGGTTCTGGCTCGTGGTTCCCGGTAGGCCCACAGAACTCCATACACATGACTGATGCCAAAGTCTGACATTAACATATCAGCCTAATAAGCTCCGGGGAGCCTCCAGGGCTCGCCCAGAAAATAGCGTTTCATTACATTCAACGCTGGTTTTTTGTAAACCATTTACACAACCTTTCTGGAGGGGCACAAAGCTAGCTCTGAGAACTCCACACACCACAGTTGCATCAGACTTAGGAGTCCTGAATGTGACCTATCGGGGACCAGACTCAGAATCTGCTCCCTCAAAGAGGCACGGAACTGGGGATTTTTACAGTCGCTCTTACAAAAAAAAAACTTCTGAAAGTAAGAGAAGCAATGCAGACAACTGCAATGTTCACAGAGAAAAGAATTAAATTGCAAGTGATTCACACAATACAGTAGCTGGAGTGAACCCCCAACCCCAATTAGGGCTGACCATCAACAGATGGCAGCACCACTGGGTGCTCCCAGCTTCCATTTCATCAGAGCCTTAATCCTGTCACTAATGTCCATGAGTATGAAACCTTGGGTTGTCAGCTTTAGTGAGTTCCTTTTTTGCCATGATAAGTGTGGGTCGTCCTGTGAGTTCCATTTGCCTTGTGTATTGATTCCAGATTTAATGTTTGCTTCACATGTGTGTTTCCATGCCTCACTTGTGGTTCTTATTTCTGATTCCCCTCGAGCTGCATGGATTTAGGGCAGCCCTTTCCTAAGTTCTTATTTGGCATTGTCCCTGCCCTGACAGTGACTGCTACAGTGAGTTCAAGAGTTCATTTGAAGGGCCAGCCTACTGTACATTTACTATTTGTGTCTGCAGAATTGAGTTATTAGCTCTTGGACTCTTGTCTTTCTAACCAATTTATTTTTCCTCTTATTATGTCTACTATATATATTTCTCCCTAACACACACATCCCCAGGAAGCAGCCTGTAACAGCTGTCTAACTCCCAGGTACCTATTTACTGCTAGGTGAACAGAAGCACCAAGGTGAAAGAAACTCTCCCATTTGTTTCTGCCTGTCGGGGGCAGAAACCTCGGTATGTACGGTGCCTCGCCCTGGGTAGTGCGCTGGTCTTTGACTCGCCTGTGATGCCCTGTGGTTGAGGGAATTTGGGGTTTATTGTGGGGTTCGCATGCTTGTATATATGGCATGCCGCTGACTCCCTTCGTAGCTGTGTTTATCCTGAATGCTGTGTTTGGTGTTAGTTCTTCTGGTGAGGATCCCCAAAGCCTGGGTGTTCTGCTTGGCTCTCATCTCCTGTAATCCCTGAGCCCACACTCGCTTCTTGTGAGTTTGAAGATTGTCCATCAGTTTTGCTACAAAATGGTGATAAACGTTCCTGTCTCCTGCTGCTGCCTCTTGGGTGGGTATTACCCTCTACACCATGGCTTGTGACATTTGGGTTTGTTGGTTCACTATTTTGGTTCAAGCCTACATCTTTTGGATTTTGTTTCCTGGTTTTTGTAATGAAGAGGCTCCACAGGTGGTGGCTGCTTTTCAAAGTGAAGCATGTTTGCGTTTGTGCTGGTGCTGTGTTCTGTGCTCCAGCCTTTCTTTGTCTTGTTTCTTTGTGCGGGGACCCTTAAACAACTTCCCCTCCCCTCCCATCCTCCGGTTGTTCGCTGTGGGTGTGAATGGGCCTCCTGAGGTTGCCCCTTTCATGTCGACACACATGACAGTTGAGCTGTTGCTCTCCTCCCCCTCAGGGATCTGGTCATTTTCTTTACATGGTGGTTTTGGCTCAGATACTTTGAAAGTTTGGAGATGCCTTGCTGTCTGTTAAGGCATCAAGCATGGAACTCAGGTCTGCCTCTGCCCCCATGGTCATCATTTTGGACTTCCAGGACTTAGCGGGTGAGCTCGAGAAGGGTTCCCTGGGTGCTCTTCAACCTTTCCTGGTCTGATTCTATCTGCTGTGGGTATTTCATTTAGGGAAGATGACTTTTCTTATTCTCTGCCTGTGTTCAAGGTAAGTTCCTTGACTGCTTCCTTCCCCCCCTGGCTGCACTTTCATATCCTCTTAGGTTCAGTGAGTATGTGTATTTCCAGAGGTTTCCATCGTGTCCCACCTTGTACCTTGGCATGGGTGCACTTCTTTTGGTTTCTCCTGTGGGATCAGACCTCGCTTTCATTATGAGCCCAGCTTCTGCCTTTTGGCTGTGGTACAAGGTTCCTGATTCAACCTGGCTTACTGAAAACCCTTTGTTTTTCTTGGTGGCTTGACAAACTAACTTTGGCCTTTGCTAAACCTGGATGTTTGTGTTGTGGTGAGTGGGATTGACTTTCAGGTGCTTTTGCATGGTGCTTCTTTTGCCACACTTGAGAGTTGTTTGTTTGCTCCAGTTCTTCCCAAAGACATGGGCTGGTGGCAGCTCTATGTCCAGCTGACTTTGTTCTCTAGAGCCCTCACTGCAGAGGATCACAGGGCTTGTGAGTACTGGGCATTTGTTGAGCTGTTCTCTGACCAACTCTGAGGAAGCCTGGATTCTAGGGTCATTGAGCTTGTGCCAGCTGGTGCTGCTTCTGGCCAGCATTCTCAGCCTTCTCAGACAACGCAGAAGGGTACCTCAGCTTGGGGTCTGGTTTGCTTTTTTAACAGTGTTGTGTGGGTATGTCTGGCCTGTGTTGCCAGTTCCTGGTCCAGTGATTCTTAGGCTTTCCGAGTTGTTTCTCAGGTCTGTTGTGGAGTTGACCCCTCCCCCAACCCTTCCTAGAGGTTCAGGGGTGTTGGTCAGGGGGTCCTCTCCTCATCAAGTGGTCATGGTGGCATGGTTGGACTTCGGTGTGGTCAGTGTGTTGCAGGTTCGCATTCACCTCGTCCATTCGGTGGATGAATTCAAGGAAGTCCCAGTTGGTTCCATTCCAGTTTCAGATCTGGTTGGGCTTGGCTCGAGAATCCTGGTCAACTTCCCTTTCTTTGTCTTCGGTGGCACTGCTCTACCTGTAACAGTATTGCCGTTGGGTGTTGGACCAGTCCCAGATGACTTGATGGTTGGTTTAGTAGTTGTCAAGAGCCTGATCTTTACTTGCATGGTGGTTCCACTGGGGTATGGTTTGGCTCCAGGCATTGTCCATTTCTCCAGTTCCACCCGTCCACTGCCAGACTGGCTAGGTTTGACCCCCATTGGTCCTTCGCTGGCTCTTGAATTGCCAGCTTCCTCATCAGGCATTTTGGGATTCAATTCAGTGGTGCCTTTTTTCCCTTGTTGCTCGATGTGTTCACAGATGGAGTGGCTCTTAATTGGAGTTTTGTGACCAGTACTCACCAAGCCTCCCAGGCTGCACAGCATGGTGCATGAGTTTGCAGCAGTGTGGCAGGCTCTTCGGAGGATTAGTCTTCTCTGGGCTCCATTCTCCAGCTCCATTCCGGCTGCTCTACTGTGGTTCATTTAGTGAACCACTGGGTGGTAACTTCGGTCCTTCTCCTTTGGAGCTGGACTCTGCGAATTGCTTGGCTTCTAGATTCTCTCTCTGATTATGTACATGGTTCACATGTACTCGCCTAGTTGTGTTTGCGGGGGTTGAGCTCTGGCTCTTTGGTCCCGCCTCTTAACTGTCAATCAAGTGGCGTACAGATTCCTGAGCCTATTGGGCTCTATCATATCTACATTTGAAACTGTGTATGGAGTCTGCCTCCACCACAACACTACTTATGTGGGTTGTGTTCAATGTTTTCATGGATGGTCTCTCCTATATGTTTCATTTCCATGGAGTGGACCATCAGTGACACATCCCCTTGTTGGCTCTGGGAGATATGAGTCGTTCAAAGGTGGACCTCTCCATCAACATGGAACAAACGGCTTCCTTCTTACATGACCCCATTCCCCTATCATGAGGCTCTTGTGGTGGATTCCTTTCAACAGGACTGGTTGGGGGGGGGGGTTCCCTCTTGTCATCATCCTCCCCCCCCCCCACCTCCACGTCTCCCTGGTCCAGCTGTTGCTCTGGATATTGTCCAGGTTGAAGATTTACTTGGGCACTTGATCCTTCTCGCTCCTTTGTGGCTGGCTCGGTGTCTGAACCTAGACATTTTTCTGCAGCTCGGCCTCTTTCAGTGGAATGATCCAGTTAATCAAACAGTAATTTGATCCTAGCTAGTTCAATGTTGCCTTTTGGCCTGTCATCATCACCTGTTGATCATCCCTTTCCTTATCCAAATCCTTATCCTGACCCCCCTTTTAAGTACTATATAGTCATAATGGCCTGGAGCTTTCTCCTCGTAGTTCCGTTCCCTTCCCTTCCTCTAATGTGTGCATCTGGACTTTTTGAAGAAAGTCTATTGCTCCTTGTGTGGTGTTCATGTGATTTAAGTTCTTGATATCCCAGCTGTATCTTTCATTGCTGTGACAGAATGAAGTTTATCAGCAATTCTTTGCCCCTTTGTACAGTATCTTCATTTTGTTTCCTATTTGTATGTTCCTGTCGTTTTGTCTTATTTGTCTTTGTTGCTTGTCAATCAGCATCTTATGCCTAATATTGTCACCTCTTACTGTTCAGCCTTCACAGAGGCACTCTAGTTGGCATTCGGCATCAGCATCCCTTTGGTGTTGTTTCACATGTTGTGCAGTCTTTCATCCCGGCTGGCTTGTGCTCTTCCTGAGCAATCGTAATCTCGATAGGGTGTTAAAGTTTCTCTCCTTCCCCTTGGTTCTCAGTTGCCCCTTAATTCTGGGATATGCTTCCAGTTCTTGGGAGGGGGGCTATTCTGTCAGTCCTGGCTAGTGTTTTTTTTTTTTTGTAGCCTTCTCCTCCTTGTCTGGTGAAAAAAAATGATTACCTTCTGTAGGAGTCCTTTGGTGGTTGTTGCTTGGTTTGTCAGGCCGAGGATGCATCATTTGTTGTGTCCAGTTACAGCGATTTGTTTCTACCTGCATGCCACCTCCATTGCTTTGTTTGATGTGTGTTTTTTTTTATCTGGTTTCCTTGGCTCCCTGTACCAAGGCTTGTTAGTTGCAGGATATGCACAGTGTCATTAAATCTAGCCAGCCTGTGGGTCTACCCTCCCATGATGTTCATGAGTGTTTTAAAACATGTCACAGGCACATATTAGGGCTTGGGAGGTTTTAGAGGCCTAACAGAGTCCTGTTGGTTTTTTACTTGGTTCCTGATCCCCTTGAGGCTTGTGTTGCCCTGGATCAGTTTCCTGTCTTGAGGTCATGTCTTCAGGAGAGTTTTTTTTTTTTTTTTTTTTAAAGATTCCTGATTACCTGTCAATGAATCTGAGGATCAATGTCCCTGTGGTTTGGTCTCTTGATCAGGCCTTTGGTTAGTGGTGTGATCTACATGTACGATGTTTTCTTTGTACTCTGTTAGTTAGCTTCAGGGGAACACAATTTGACCCTCCAGAAAATCAGCCATTGAATGTAATAAAATGCCTCTTTCTGGTAAGGCTTAGGTGGTTCGATGATCCCTCCCCATCCTTTCAGGTTTATTGTCTTTTAGCTTCAGACTGAGGCTCCAATGTAAGCTGGGAGCTCCCAGTGGTGCTGCCCCCTGTTGATCGTCACAAATAACTGTTCTGGGGGTTGGGGGGGGGGGATTTGATCTTCTGTTGGTTGAATCATTTGTGGAGTTGTTTGTGGCTTCAGTTCTTTTCTGTGTGAACATTTCAGTTGTCTGTATTGCTTCATTTATTTTCTAGGTGAGGGTGACCCTAAGAATCCCTTGCTCTCTGTTCGACTCTGGTCACCAGTAGGTCATTTGGGGCTCCTAAGATTGGTGTGATACATATGTGTGGAGCTACCTTGACGAGCCAGCTTCATGGAGCCACCGAGGCCCTACCAGATAAAGGCGTTTCATTACATTCGACAGCAGTTTTTTTTATACAGTTCTTGAACAAATATTCTCTTAACTTTTTGTATTGAATGTATTTGTGATTTTTATTCTTGGTTATCTCATTAGTTGTGTGCGGGTCAAGTATTGCTCGAGTGGGGTGACAGAGTTTAGTTCTGTGGTGATGCTAAATATTTTATGGTGCAGAAGATTCCATTTTGTTTTAAGTTGGATTGCATAACGAGGAAAATATTAAATTTAACTGAATGTTGCAGAAAAAGAGGAGGGCAAACTTAGTCTCCAGTGACAGTGAAGTTTCACCTGTGAGCATTATTGGATGAATCTATGAAAGACAAATCATCATCTTTATGAAGCCAAGTCTTGTTATTTCTCCACATTATTGTCTGTGCTTGTGCTCTTCAATCAATTTGAATTGTTTTAATTACTGTATTCTTTCATTGAATTATATAAAATCGTTACAAAATTATACACAACTGTATGTAAAATTATACTGTAATTATTAACCTAAGGTTACTTAAGCATGGGGCTCCTATGAATGTGTTTGCTGTCCACGGGAATGTAATTATAGATCATTTCTGTATATCACTATACAGGAGATTATGTAAATACACATTACTACAAGGCTGTGCCATATTTTCATTCCATAATCTGAAAGGTGTTAATGTTAATTAAATTATTACAGGTAAAAATTTCATGTACCTTTATGAATGAAGATTTATAAAATATATTTTATTTTTATTTATGCCTTATTACTTTGCGTTCCTTATTATATTTGTTCCAAGACTTCTGATTTATATAAAGGCAGGTTCATGATCTCTACAGAATCTTCTTTTTCTGTCAAATATTATAACTTTGTTAAAACTGGTCAAGGTTCCCGACTATCAAAGAGTCACTTTCTTAAGGTTTCGGTATTTTGTATATATATAGAGTGTGACTGTTCTATCCAAATGAATGTGTTTGAGAATGCTTCAATATGAGGATTGGTCAGATATGGGGAATGCCTTACATTTTGGGGGGTTTGCCTCTGTATCTGTCCAGGCTACTCACTTGGAATTCCCCAGCTATCGCCAAGCTCTATCACACCCCCTCAGTAGAGGCAAGAGAAGTGTCAGGGTACTTGGCCACACCACTAACCATAGGGAAAACCACCATAAAAGTAGAATGCAACAAAATGAGCAAACTGCATGGTCAACATTTGCAACGCTGATTTGAAGTATATAGAGATTGTCGAGGAGCAACAGCTAGCTAGCTCATACCCTCGCCATTGTCGAGGAGCAACAGCTAGCTAGCTCATACCCTCGCCATTGTCGAGGAGCAACAGCTAGCTAGCTCATACCCTCGCCATTGTCGAGGAGCAACAGCTAGCTAGCTCATACCCTCGCCATTGTCGAGGAGCAACAGCTAGCTAGCTCATACCCTCGCCATTGTCGAGGAGCAACAGCTAGCTAGCTCATACCCTCGCCATTGTCGAGGAGCAACAGCTAGCTAGCTCATACCCTCGCCATTGTCGAGGAGCAACAGCTAGCTAGCTCATACCCTCGCCATTGTCGAGGAGCAACAGCTAGCTAACTCATACCCTCGCCATTGTCGAGGAGCAACAGCTAGCTAGCTCATACCCTCGCCATTGTCGAGGAGCAACAGCTAGCTAGCTCATACCCTCGCCATTGTCGAGGAGCAACAGCTAGCTAGCTCATACCCTCGCCATTGTCGAGGAGCAACAGCTAGCTAGCTCATACCCTCGCCATTGTCGAGGAGCAACAGCTAGCTAGCTCATACCCTCGCCATTGTCGAGGAGCAACAGCTAGCTAGCTCATACCCTCGCCATTGTCGAGGAGCAACAGCTAGCTAGCTCATACCCTCGCCATTGTCGAGGAGCAACAGCTAGCTAGCTCATACCCTCGCCATTGTCGAGGAGCAACAGCTAGCTAGCTCATACCCTCGCCATTGTCGAGGAGCAACAGCTAGCTAGCTCATACCCTCGCCATTGTCGAGGAGCAACAGCTAGCTAGCTCATACCCTCGCCATTGTCGAGGAGCAACAGCTAGCTAGCTCATACCCTCGCCATTGTCGAGGAGCAACAGCTAGCTAGCTCATACCCTCGCCATTGCATGACAGCCAAGGAAAGCCAGGGGTTGGCTTTCTGACTGGGGCAGCTCCCCCAGTCATTTGAACACATGATGTTGCAATGGGCACAGGCTCTGGTTCGTCTTTGCTCTGTGGGCACTGTCTTGTCAGATAAATGTTGACCATCACCTGGACTTTGTTCCATATGTGTGTGTTTTCTATGTTGACCTGTTACATGTGCCTTGATCACTTACTCACCCTTGGCAGCACAGGCAAGAGTTGCATTCTCTAGTCGCTAAGGCCTTCGATTAGGGCAGTTTTCTCTGGAGAAGGTTTAGGAGTTTGCCTCTGGAGGTTCTCTCTCAAGGGGGCCTCACTTAGGGTGGTGCATAAGCTTCTTGCCTCCTGCAGTGGTGGGTGGGCTGTAGTTTGTTAGTTTTGTGGATGTGATGTGTGCAAGTGTTGTGGGTCTGGTCCAGTGACAGCTTCCTGTTTTGTCATCCAATGTTTCAGTGATTGTTTTATCACTTGTTTTTCTTTATTTAAATCCACAGAGCTTTTATATCCATATTTGTAGAATACATGTAAAACCTAGACAATAATTTTTAAATATTTGTTTGATGATAACAGCATTATCCCGTGAATCAACACTTGACGATAACCGCTGTCTAAGGTTATTTGCTAAGTTCCCCATAATGTCCCCTTCTAAAATAAAGTTTTTAACTTATTTTCCCTATTCTCTTGTTAATTTTAATGCATTGCATATGTTCAAAAGAACCTGGTTGCTCTTGCCCAAGGAAGTAAGGTACTGAATGACAAATATTGAAAGCTGTGAAGGCACACTCGGTTGGCCTTCACAGCCATGTAGCCCACGGTGTGTTGACTTTTAGGTCCGGTGTAGCGTCACCAGTGCCTGGGAGTCGTGCTTGGTTTACCCCTCAGGTTCTGGAAATCCTCTATGGGTTCGGTTGGGCTATGGATATTCCCTTCGAACTCGTTTTCGCCTCGTGCGAATTTGAAGCTTGTTCGTCATCTGTGCAGCAGGGCATCAATAAATTCATTCTGCCTCTACTGCTATGCAGGTTCATTTTTCCTGCTTGCAGTGGTCTTAAGTTGTGTGCCCAGCAGTATGCCCTGGAGCTGGCTTGCCTTGTGTTTAGGGACTAGGAATTTGGAAGGTGTTGGAGAACTCCACCTTGGCTACATCTGCACCTACTTTTGCTTTCCCTTCTGATGTGGTTTGCCCTGCCTCTGATCATTCCCCTTCCCTGCTTCCAGCCCTGCCAAGGTTTTGGGGTTTTCTTTCCAGTCAGCCTTTCCAGTCAGTTACCTAGCAGTAAAATAGGTACCTGGGTGTTAGTCAGCTGTCACGGGCTGCTTCCTGGGGGTGGAGGCCTGGTCGAGGACCGGGCCGCGGGGACACTAAAGCCCCGAAATCATCTCAAGATAACCTCAAGAGAGCCCCATCTTCAGAACCCTCTCCTTTGAACTCCGTTTTTCTATCCCAGGTAGTGGGCGAGGACGCATACTCTGCCCTGGGGGCCTCTGTGGTTGGTTCCCGGAGCATCGGAGGAGTAGGATAGGGGACCTCTTTGACCCCAAGTAGGTCTGGAGTAGTATAGGGACCTCTTAGACCCCAAATGTTTAAGGGATTATGAGGTCCCAGAGGTATCCTGGCTAGTAGACAATCCTGTTTTCCCTTGGGCCTTAGAAAGGGTCTTGTTGTTCCAGCATGCTTGAGTAATGCGAGCAATGAGGTGACGACCATGTTACAGGTGTGTTTTTGGTGCCACTCAATGAATGCCTATATGCTCCTGCTCTTACCCGAGATGTGTATATGTATCGTATACCTGTCGGTGATGTTGAGGATCAACGTCCCCGTGGGCCTCTTGGTGGTCTGGTCAATCAGGCTATTCAATGCAACTGCTCATAGCCTGACATAAGAGTCAGCCTGGTTGATCAGGTAACCTTTGAAAGTGTGTAATTTCTTTTTTGTACACTGCAAGAGGGGTGGCCAATTATACCCAGTATGTGTAGAGGGAATGTGTCAGTCTTTGACGTTGACAGCTTCTTTCTGAATGTGCCTATTGCCCTTCTGCTTTTCAGTAGGATTATTTTGCACAGCCTACCATACTTTCTTGTGGTGTTATTGCTATGTTCAGATTTGGAACCAGTCCTCTTATTTTTCAAGTGTAAATTATTATACATCTCTTCTGCCTGCATTCTGGGAAATACAGGTTTAAATTTTTTAAGCAGTCCTAGTACTGTAAGATGCTTTATTGAGTGGATTCTAGCAGTAAAATATCTTTGCACACTCTACATGTCAGTAATTTCTCCAGCTTTGAAAGAAGTTGTTAGTGTACAACAATATTCCTCTAGAGAGCACTAACATCTTAAAGTGTATCATTACTGGTGTGGTATCTCTTGTTTGAAAGGTTCTTGTGGGCTTGGTGTAGCTCATGTTCCTTTGTTGTTGGCATTCATCGTGCAACCCGTCCTTGACTCAAGTCCATTACATCCAGCGGTCGACCCTACAGATCATTCATAAATTTTTACATGCTGTTCATTCAAAATACGAATTTTCTCAAATATAAATTAATATTATAATAGCATATTGTGCATATACAGGCATAGGTTAGGTTAATTTTCTGGGGGGAGCCCCTACGGCTCCCCGGAGCTATCCATGGCTGATATGGATATTCTAACTATTTTGCATTAGTCGATGTGGGTGGAGTTCTAGCCTACCGGGGACCACGAGCCAGAACCTGGCCCCCTCACAGAGGCACGGGGAGCAATGGCCCATAGAAATGCACATGTGATTTGGAGCAGTCTATATCTGCCATCGACCGGGACAGGCACCCAGAAAGGTAAGCGCCACAAAACAAACCCCTATTCTGGTTAACAACAAAAATTAACAAACGAGTGGACAGAACTCCCCAAAAGAAAAACGAGCAAACTAGCATGACGTCACACGAGCTGCGCCGCATGTCTGCGCAGCTCCCCCCTCCCCGGGAGGGGGATGGGGGAGCCCCAGACCCCCGAGCCGGCGATCCACACCTCAGTTCCTCGGCTGATGGGATCGTGCATGGTCGTGTGGCTCCAGCTTCAGTCTTGTCTCAGTGCTGTGATTTGTTTTCAGTGCTGCTCTTACGGTGGTCGTGTGAGCTGGGAGTAGTATTCTCAGGTACTCGGGCTGCATGTGCTTAGGGTCACCTTCCCTGAGTGCCCTGTAAGTACCGCCCTTGGGGCTTGGGGTTACCTTCCACAAGTCACCTTGGGTCTACCTCTGTTGGCTTTTCGCTGCTTGGCGTTTGGCCGCCCCGAGTGTTTGGGGGTTTTACTCCCTTGTTTACCTTGGGGTAAGTGGTAGTTATAGCACTGGTGGGGCGCAGGGCACTGCGTAGCTAGTTTTCACCTATAACAGCGGCCGGTTACCTGGTTACCTGTTTGATGGGTTCTGGGAGTTCGTCTACTCCCCAAGCCCGGCCCAAGGCCAGGCTTGACTTGTGAGAGTTTGGTCCACTAGGCTGTTGCTTGGAGCGGCCCGCAGGCCCACATACCCACCACAGCCCGGTTGGTCCGGCACTCCTTGGAGGAATAAATCTAGTTTCCTCTTGAAGATGTCCACGGTTATTCCGGCAATATTTCTTATGCTTGCTGGGAGGACGTTGAACAACCGCGGACCTCTGATGTTTATACTGTTCCCTCTGGGTACGTTGTCCACTTGGTGGTTTTTCTTTTGTTTTTGCCTGGTAGGGGGGTCTGCCTTGTTCCCCTTATATTAGGGTCGTTTGTGTGGTGGCACCCCCTGCTTCGCCCTCGCGAGTGGACACGTCCCGTGGGTTCAGCTTTTAGCAGATTGTTTGATAGTTTGGGTAGCTGGTTAGCAGTGCCCTGCCTGGGATAACCCTTAGCAGACCCAGTCTAGGGGCCCTGGGAAACCCCGCGGGGGCTCTTGGGTCCGATGGAGGAGACCCTTGCGTCCCCTCTCGCTGTGTGCGAGTTTGAGGGTTGCTCTGTCCCCTTGTCTCAGGGTGACTCTCATTGTTTTTGCCTCCGTCATGCTGCCTGTTGGGTCGGTGACACATTCGACCCGAGTCCTGCGAGCTATGTTGCTTGTTTGTGACTCAATTCACCCAGTCTGCTGATGAATCACTTCGGGTGCAGGCAGCTCGTGCGTTGCAAGGTAGGTTTAGGTTATTGCAACGCGAGCATTGCACGGACGCCCCGCGGCTGCCCCGCTTTGTGTATAGGGACCCGGACTTGGGGGTGTTGGTCGCTTCGGCCTTGGTTCCGCCCGCACCCCCTTGTTCTTCCCCTTTGGTGGTTCATTCTGCCCCCCCCCCTACTTCCGTCCCCCAAGCGTCTGAGGGCTTCGGGTCGGGGTGGGGTTTAGAGGTTTCCGAGACTCGGGCAGTTTCGGGGGTTGCCCCGTCCGGGGGGGCTACGGAGGCATTCGAGTCTGTTCCTCCTGGCGCTGCTCTGGGGTCTGACCAGTGGGCCCCTTCTCTTCCGGAGCTTTCGGCTGCCCCGGCTTTTTCTTGTGAGGCCGGGGCTTTGGAGGACGACTCGGCCCCGGGGCCTGGTGTAGAGGCTCCTGGGGTTGGGGAGGAGCTGACTTGGGGGCCTTGGGCTCCATTGGACCCCGCCTGGATTTTCCGTCCTTCTGAGCGGGGCTTACTGTTGCAAGGAGTGGGGTTTTCCTTTCCCGCCTCTGCGTACGAATTGGACTTGGGTTCTGCTCCTCCCCGGGTTTGGTTCCGTGTCCCTGTGGGTTCTTCGGTTCCGTCTTTCCGGAGGTTTTCGGCTTCCTGCATCTCTCCGTCTGAGGTGCGGTCGGCCTTGGCGGCTTCCCTCCTGCGTGACCCGGAGTACGCCTCCATAATGGA
Source organism: Procambarus virginalis (assembly GCA_020271785.1). Classification (NCBI taxonomy): domain Eukaryota; kingdom Metazoa; phylum Arthropoda; class Malacostraca; order Decapoda; family Cambaridae; genus Procambarus; species Procambarus virginalis. The sequence continues at coordinate 2,207,917 of WNGS01165523.1, forward strand.
TCCGTCTTGCTTCAGGTTTGGATCTTCGTGTCCTTACTGGGTTCGTTATGAGGTTCCGGGGTCGTTCTGGCTTGCAGACTGCCCCTTGTTTTCTCTGGATGCTTGGGACTCGTTCTGTCGAACCCGCACGTTTGAGTGGCATGAGGCGTTGACGGTGGTCCAGGTTTACCTGGGGGGCGATTTTGAGCACCTTAATGAGTGTCTTTTCGCTCCTGCCCTTCTGCGAGATGTTGGTGCGGTGCAGCTCCATGTGCAGGTTCCTTCCCTGTCGGCTGCTCTTGTGGCGGAAGATTTGCGCGCTCGTGGCTTTTTGGCTTCGGTCCTGCGTTTCTTTTCCCTCCTGGAGCTATCTTCGTATTGGCTTGCGGAGGATGTTGAGGCGCTTGGGGCCGTTCCAGGGTCTGACGCCTTGGTCTCCGCTGCTCGGGCGTCGTCTGCCATGTTGAAGCTTTTTGCGCCTATCCTGCGGGAGGCGTTGCTGCGGTTTTTCGCTGCGCGCTTCGCGTGTCGTCAGGCGGTCCTTGCTTCCTCCTTGGAATCCGCTTGGGCCCTGGTTCTTAGGTTGTCTTCTCCCTTTTGTCCTCTGCTTTTTGAGGCTTCTGCGGTAAATCGTTATATTCAGGCGGCTTCTTCCTCTTGCCGCCCTATGTCTGAGTTGTTGGTTTCCGGGGAACCGGGGGTTCCTTCCCGGCGGGGTCGTACCAGGGCGCGCGGTTCCGTTCGTCGGGGTGGGCCACAGGTGTCGGGTTCAGTGCCGGTGCCGCCTGCGGTCCCGCCTGTGCTTGGTCGGCGCGGTGTTCGCTCTGCGCGCAGGTCGGTTTCTCGTAAGGGCACGCCTGGTCTCACGATTTGTGGGCTTTTCGGGTCGTTTCTCGCGGCCTGCGGTGGCGTTGGGTGGCTCTGCCTCCTGCAGGGGTTCGGGGCTGACGGGGCAGGCTTCCTCTCCTGCGCTCCGTCGAGTCATCTTGGAGTGGGTACGCTTGGGCGTAGTCGAAACGACTCCTTCCCTCAGGTGGTTTCCCGCCTGTTTCCAGTTCCGAAACGGGACTGTGCGGACCTGCGGTTCATTCTGGACTTGTCCCGTCTGAACCCTTGGGTTTCTTGCCCCTCGTTTCGGATGACCACTCTGTCCCAGGTCCGGGTTCTGTTGGAGCCGGGCGCTTGGATGGTGTCCCTGGACCTCAAGGACGCGTATTGGCACGTCCCTATTCATGTGGGGTTCCGGACTGGCTCGGTTTTGTTGTGGGGCGTCAGTGCTACCGCTTTCGTTGTCTCCCCTTCGGGTTGAACCTGGCACCTCGCGTGTTCACACGCCTTACCGGGTCGTGGTGGCCCGTCTGCGTCTCTTAGGTGTTCGGGTGTTGGCTTACCTCGACGACTGGCTGGTTTGGGCTCCCAGTCGGTCCGCGTGTCTGCTTGCCAGGGATTTGGTGCTTTCCCAGCTAGCCAGGTTCGGGTTCCTGGTGAACTGGCGGAAGTCCCGTCTGATGCCCTCCCAGGTTCGGTCCTGGCTGGGTCTTGTGTGGGACTCTCGGACCGCTTCCTTGTCTCTTCCTCCGGAGTCTCTCCGTCGGCTGCAGTCTCGCCTAGGTCTGTTTCTGGGGGCTCCCGGGTCACCCGGCGGTTGCTCGAGAGTTTGTGCGGCAGCCTGAACTTCGCGATGTTGGTCTACCCGCCGGGTCGGGTTTGGCTTCGTCGGCTGTTCTGGTTCCTTCGGGGACGTCCCTTCCGCCTCTCTCGCGATCGCTGGGTTCGACCCCCGGGGGCTTTGTGTCGGCTGCTGCGTCGCCGGCTTCCTCTTCGGGTTTTTCGGGGTTCAGTGCCTTGGCGCCTACCCGAGCCCTCGCTCGATGTGTTCACGGACGCGTCGTCTCTAGGCTGGGGTTTTGTGACCAGTGCTCACCAGGCGGCCAGGGGCGGTGGGGTCCGTCCTTCCGTCGGGCCCACAGCACGGTGCGGGAGTTCGCAGCGGTATGGTTTGCGCTTCGGAGGGTTCGGGTCGCCCGCGGATCGACGATCCGGCTCCATTCGGACTGCTCCCCGGTGGTTCATTGTCTGAACCGGGGGGGTTCAGTGCGGTCCTTGGCTCTTTGGGGTTGGTCGCTTCGGGTGACTCGTCTGCTGAGTTCTCGGGGTTTGGCTCTCCTGGCAGTTCACGTCCGGGGGGTGTCCAACGTCCTGGCGGACGGCCTGTCCAGGTTCGTTCCCCTGTCCACGGAATGGACGGTCGATGCCGACTCATTCCATTGGCTCTGCCGGACGTTCGGGTGCCCGGAGGTGGATCTCTTCGCGTCGGCGTGGTCGAGGCGTCTTCCGGTTTATGTGGCGCCCTTCCCCGACTGCGAGGCCGTCGGGATCGACGCCTTTCGGCAGGACTGGTCGAGATGGGGGTTCCTGTACCTCTTTCCCCCGGTTCAGCTGCTGCTCCGGGTCTTGGCTCGCTTGGAGACTTACCGAGGTCGAGTGGTCCTCTTGGCCCCTTGGTGGCCGGCCCAGCCGTGGTTTCAGGCGCTGCTTGCTCGGTGTCCGAACCCGGCTCCGCCTCTCTCAGGAGATCGGGCCGGTTCGGTACGTGACTGGTTCGCTCTTCTCCGCGAGCCTTCGCGTTTGGTCTTTTTGACTCGTGTTTATCACCATCTTTATGGTGAGCAGGTGGCTTCCTTGTTGGTTTCTCACCTGCGAGTTTCTTGGTTTCCTGGCGGTCCTTCCGGTTCTTTTTGACCCTTCGTCGTTGTTCCTCGCTTTCGGTTCAGGTAGTGTTGTCCTTTCTCTCTTGGTTGTTTCAGGACCGTCATCTGATGCCTAATACTGTCGCCTCATAACGTGCAATGTTGGCAGAGCCGCTGCAGCTTGCTTTCAGTATTGATGTTACTTCTGTGCCGTTTCACAAGCTGTCTCGGGCTTTGTTTCACCTCCGGCCTGCTCATGCGCTGCCTGAGCCGTCCTGGTCTTTGGACAGAGTGCTCTTCTATCTCTCTACTCCTCGGTTTGTTGTGACCCCTTCGGTTCAAGATTGCTTTGCTAAGGCTCTTTTTCTGTTGGCATTAGCCTCTGGGGGTCGCGTGGCGGAGCTTCATGCTCTTCTCCGGCGCAGAGGTTTTTGCTCCTTTGGTCGTGGTCTTCGGTTTGTTCGTTTGCAGCCGTCTCCCTCTTTTCTGGCAAAGAATGAGACTGCTGCTTTCCGGAGGGGTCCTTGGGTTGTTGATGCGTGGTTTGTCAGGCCGGGGGTTCACCATGTGTTGTGTCCGGTTGCGGCCCTCCGCCGTTATCTGCGCGCCACGGCTTCTGTGTCCGGGGACGCGCTTTGGGTTGATCCGGTTTCCCTTCTTCCCTGTTCGCGGGTTCGGGTCTCTCAGGTCGTCCGCAGGGTTATTAAATCCAGCCAACCTGCGGTCTATCCCCGTGCCCATGACGTTCGTAAGTTCGCTGCTCTTGCTGCCGTCTTCGGCAATATGTCTTGGGCTGACATTCGGGCTCGGGGCTTTTGGCGGTCGAACAGGGTCCTGGCTGCACGCTACCTTGTTAACGTTCCTGGGCCCAGTCGGGCTTGTGTTGCTTTAGGTCGGCGGTTGCAGCCCGTTGTCTCGGCTTCGTCTTGAGATGTGGAGCACCGACCGCCTCCCGGGTAAGTGCCCTTGTTTTTTCTTAATCTTTGGTGAGGTAGCTCCGGGGAGCCGTAGGGGCTCCCCCCAGAAAACCAGCGTTGAATGTAATGAAACGCCATTTTCTGGGTGAGTCCCGGAGGCTCCCCGGCATCCCTCCCGCCCTACGGTCGGCGGTTTTTCGCGGTTTTGATATCCAGCCTCAGAACTGGGGTGTGGATCGCCGGCTCGGGGGTCTGGGGCTCCCCCTTCCCCCTCCCGGGGAGGGGGGAGCTGCGCAGACATGCGGCGCGGCTCGTGTGACGTCATGCTAGTTTGCTCGTTTTTCTTTTGGGGAGTTCTGTCCACTCGTTTGTTAATTTTTGTTGTTAACCAGAATAGGGGTTTGTTTTGTGGCGCTTACCTTTCTGGGTGCCTGTCCCGGTCGATGGCAGATATAGAATGCTCCAAATCACATGTGCATTCTATGGGCCATTGCTCCCCGTGCCTCTGTGAGGGGGCCAGGTTCTGGCTCGTGGTCCCCGGTAGGCTAGAACTCCACCCACATCGACTGATGCAAAATAGTTAGAATATCCATATCAGCCATGGATAGCTCCGGGGAGCCTCCGGGACTCACCCAGAAAATGGCGTTTCATTACATTCAACGCTGTTTTTTTTGGTTCTGTTGGCAATTATTTGTATTTGTAGTACTGTACGTGAGTGAAGCAATTACAGCGTTGTGGTTCAAACAAAATTTGTCAGTGAAGCACTTGTTCCGGAAGTGTTCAAATATCATCAGTTGCGAGTCGTGTGTAAACCGTTTTTCATTCATAAACAGAGGGTTTTGTGGGTGAATAGAATCACTTTTGGGTCTTTGGAGGACGAGCTGCCTCGTGGCGGAGGACTTTCGGATTTGCTCCCATCTGGCTTTGGTCATGCGGTTTGGTTTCTAGATGCCATAGACCTCCACTCTGAGTGGTTCCACATGGATGTTGAGGCGCTTGGCTCTCAGCCTGATAATTACTTAAGTGTAGTTCCCCCCTCTCCGCTCGGCTCGTTGTTGCCGTGAGGGGGGCTTAGTGGGCGGCTGCCGGAGTGTGATGCTCCTTGGGACAGTCCTCTGTCCCCTTTTGTAGCCTTGTGCTCCTGCTGTTGTCCTCTCCAATTATGCTGAGCATCTTTTCCTTTTTCTTCTGTTTCGTTTTTCTCCCCCCTCTTCTCCTATCTGCTTGCCGTTTCCTGCCGACCTTTTGCTTGTTTTGGTTTTCCTTTGGACTTCTTCTATTTTGACGTCCGGGTGCTTGGGCAGGCATACTCTTGCACCCGTAGAACTGTAGTACCCAACGTCTCGAGCGAGGGGAACCTTTTATTGTCAATCCCCTTTTCGTCACTGAACCCGATCTCGACGGACTGTCGGTTCTTAAGGTGGCGTTTGTGGGGCGTATAGTCACGACGCACCCCTAGGGGACCCCGGCATGATCGGCGATAGCTTCTTGTCGGGTGTCCTGTCTCTAATTGTGGCTCCATGGTGGGTGTGGGGGCACATTCGTGAATGAATGTTTTTTCTCGTAGCGATGATAAATCTTGTTTCGACTGTTTCTGCTTTACCTTCTCAGGCTCGTGGGGTGGGCGACCAAGCCCCCGAGTCGGTCCGTGTTGGAAGACCGGGCTCTGTAGCCTCTGCTGCATTGGGCCCCGACCTTGCTCCTCCTTTGGCCTCTCTGACTCCTCCCCTCGGCTCCCCTCCCTCCTCTGTGGTTGGGTTGAGCCCCAAGACCCCGGTGGTGACTACCTCGTCCCCTGGCGCGGCTCCATCTCTAGTTGTAACTACTGCGCCTTTTAACCCCCTCTCTCTCTAGGGGTTCTCACCGCCGTCCTCGCTCGATTCCTTCCCGTTCTGATACCTATCAAGCCTTGTTTGGTCCCGCTTCGTGGGCCAAATATTTTGATCTCCTCCCTCTTGATTCTGCGCCTCCTGACGATTTCTCCCTCCATCGACATCTCGTTGATTCCGTGGATGCCTCTGTTACTTTCAACCTCACTCGCCTCGGTACATGTGTCGTTGCTGCTCCTTCTCAGGATGCTGCTTCCCTCTTGGCTGCCTTATCCTGCCTTGGCGAGACCCCCCTGTTCGGGTCTCTAAGAACGCTCAGTTGAATGCCAGTGTTGGCACTATTCTGCTCCCGCCCCATGTTGCGACCGGTGTTCGGATCTGCGAGACTGCCACGACGATATTCGACATATCCTTGCTGCCCAGGGCCATTCTATTCTCCAGGTGGACACGTTTACTCGTCCCCCTCGTGGTAGTCGCCGTCAACCCCTTCGGGTTGTGAAGATTACCTTTGATGGTAGGACCCTTCCACCCTCTGTCATTCTTGCTGGTGCCAGGTGCTCTGTCCAGGAGTACATTCCTTCTCCTCGGCTCTGTAACAAGTGCTGGAGGTTTGGGCATGGTGCCCTCCGCTGCTCTGGGACTGTCTCTCTCTGTCCTTTGTGTGGTGGCGAAGGTCACTCTAAGTCGGAGTGCACTTCTCCCCAGGCTCGCTGCCTCAACTGCGGTGAGGCCCATCCTACCTTCTCCCGTGCGTGTGTCCATTACAAGCTTGAGGCAGCCGTCCTCAACTTGAAGCACCGGGAGCGTTTATCTTTTCCTGAGGCGAGGCGCCAGGTTCGCCGGCTCCCGCCTTATGCTAACGTCTCTTATGCTCGCGTGTTGCGCTCTTCTTCTCCTCGTCCTTCCCACCTTCCTCAGACTCACAACCGTTTCCGGGCCTTGGACCCTGATACGCCCACTGCCCCCTCCTCTGTTCCTTTGAGTTCTGTCCCGACGGGTCCCCCTCCTGGTCCTCTGTCTGGAGTTCCCCTTCTTTCTACCCGGTCTGTCGTGTCTCCTGTGTCTTCTTCCTCATCTCCCTCCGATCCTCCTTCCTATCCTTCTCCTCCATCTATTGACTCTCCCCGCCGCCTGTCGGTGCAGGCGGATGTCCATCGCTCTCCTAACGGCCGTCGTGTGTGCTCTCGTTCGGCTTCTCCTGTTGAGACACTGGAATCCGTTGCCGGTACGTAGTTGCTGGGACACCGGTCTCTTTAAGTCAGAAGCGTAAGCCTGGCTCCTCTCCCTCCTCCCCGGCGGGTAAGAAGGCTTCGCTTTCTTCCTCAGCCCCTACTACTGGCTCTATTGCTCCTTCCCCTCCCATCTTAGTGGTTGTGCCCCCTGTTCCTGCTATGGAGGTTTCTTTGGCCCCTGCTTCCCTTTCAGTTGCTGCCCTTGCTGAGGTGCACTCCCCCTCTTCCTGCTGCTGTCCTTGACTGCTCCTCTCCATTGTCTCCTCTTCCTCCTCCTCCTCCGGACCCCGCCCGCCCACCTCTGGTCTGTTCTCCCGCTTCCTTCCCTCCGTCTTTGCTCAGTTTACCCATGCCCCCTAACCCTGACTTTGCTGACCCTGATCTCGACCCTGATATTCTTTAACGTGCTTTGTTGCTCTTTCGCCTTTGTTTCTTCCTTGTTTTCTGTTGTTGTCCTTTCTCTTCTCGTCGATGTCTATTCTTCAATGGAACGTTCGAGGTTATTACGCCAATTTCCTCGAACTCCAACTTCTGATTTCGCGGTTTTCCCCCTTGTGTCTGTCTCCAGGAGCCGATGCTTGGTGCTCGTCCTGGTCGTTTTCGTGGCTATTCCTTTCTCCTCCCCCCCCCCCAGCCGTTGCTGGGGCTCCTAATTCTTCTGCTCTCTTGATTCGTGCTGATGTTCCCTTTGTTCCTTTACTTTTTCCTTCGCCTCTCCATTGTTTGGCTGCTCGTATCTTTGTGGGAAATGGTACACAGTTTGTTCCATTTATCTCCCCCGAGTGTCCCGCTTTCTCTTCCTGATTTGAAACACCTCCTGGACTCCTTGCCGGAGCCTGTGCTCCTGCTGGGTGACTTCAATTGTCGTCATTCTCTTTGGGGTGATGTTCTGACGATACCCGAGGTCGCCTTCTTGAGCCATTTCTCCTCTCTTCTTCCCTGTCTCTTCTGAATTCTGGTGAGCCCACTCATTTGGACTCTCGGACTCGCACCCTCTCCTGTCTTGATCTTTCTCTCTGCTCTTCTCTCTTTACTTAGATTCACGTGGCAGGTTCTTGATGACCTCCATGGCAGTGATCATTTTCCCCATCCTTGTGTCTTTTTTCTCTTATCGCCCTTCCCTCTCTTTCCCTAGGTGGCNACTCCACCTTCTTCAGGTCAACATTCCTGAAGTTGCTCAACAGATGTTTTGTAGTGGAGTGAAGCTGTTGCGGGTGGTTACTTCTTCACCACCCAATACCACTTTTCCGGTGGTAACTGGTGTAGCAGGGAATAACACAGAGTGCAACGTTACAGGTCTTGCATCCTATGTTGGTGTCCTTCCTTTTACCGGACCGTGCACAGACTGACACTTGAGACGTTTTGGCAGTTTGTAAAGTTCATGTTTCAGTTTGTAGTTCAGGCGATGTTCAGAATCAACAATAGGGCCACGTCTTCTCGGTGTTGGTTGAGCATTTGAGTCAGAGTCATCTGACAAAACCGACTCGTCAAATGGCAGTGTGCCAGACATCTCGGGTTCTGAGTCCGTTCCTGCGTCAGCTTGAGGTGTTGAAGTAAATAAAGGCCGCCTCACACCAGATGTCCAGGAGTTTGCACGGCGTCAGCATAGGCAGGACCTGTGTCATCATTTATGTCTGGAGCGTGCTGCAAGTGATGAGATACTGTTGCTATTTCAGGCCAATCTTCCGTGTCCCAGTGCAATAGGGCCAAATTGCCACTTCGTGGAATTGTAGCAATGTTAGCTTTTTTCGATCAGTTGTATAGTATTTGTACAAAACAAGGCATTATGCAATGCCATTTGCAGAAAATAAAAACGTGATCTTTTGGTCCACTTGTAGTTTTCCTGGTAAAATGGTAATACTTCACCATTTGATCGAAGTGGTCCACACCTTTCATGAACTTATTGTATTCACAAATTGCAGTAGGCTTGTTCACTGGTACCTGTTGTAGCCGAGTTGTTCCGTCGCGATTGCGCAATCGTTTCCTTCGCTGACATTGCCGAGTGTCTGCATTGTGGATGTTTGTAATGATTGAGACCACTCGCTTGTCTTTCCACAGTAGAATGAAGGTGTTATCTTTGCGGCGGTATATGGTGGTATCCAGTGGAAATTTAGCCTTGGCTATAGTTTGCAATTCCTTTGGGGCGCCACGTAGCAGTCTAATTGTGCCACATGTGTACACCCCAAGTTAGTTTTCTAGGTGGTTTACATGCACCACAGCGTGGTGCACAGTGTAGTTACAGCGTAGCTCTCATCCTGTAACTACACTTAGGTAATTACACTTAGGTAATTACTCATTGCGTATCATTCGCTCTTTGGACGCCACTATAATCATTGTAGTCATCCAAATCATCTTCAAGTCCTTCAACATCACCTGCATCATACTCAGCTTCTGATAAAGCTGCCACAACTTCAGGAATTTTCGTGGGTGTGAGTTTCATTCTCTTGAACTTTTGATAAATCATAGTTATTCTGTCCTCTTTCGAGGACTTGGACACTTCCTTGGGCGTAGAACGGCTTGGGCCTTGACCTGGATCCATTGTTGATGAATGTATTGGGTATAAAACACACGGAAACGGGTATAAATGCAGAAAACCGTTCGAGTTTGGCGCGCGAGGGAAACGTGATCGACTCACGAAACGTGACGAGAAAACATTGGGCCTGTCACGTGACCGGGTAGGCCGACGCGCCATGCGCCCTAGCAGTGAGAAAGAGAACTTCATGGCGCTCAGTTTGAAACAAACCAGAAGTAAATCGGATAAAAATTGAATTTTATACAAATATTTTTTACGAAGACATAAATTTGTGTCATGTGTGCATGAGCGGGTAGACGAAACATGACGCGCTTTTAAGACATTGGCATGCGAAAGTGTTAAGTGCCCGTAGACACGAAAACTAGGCTTCACTCGGCCGACTTGCCCGCCACACCAGTATCAATTTCAATGTCTCCAATCTGACCTGTACTCATTTGAGGCCAGATAATTTCTTCCTCATACACTTAACATTTATTACACATTTCCTAACAGCAAAGGGGAAATGGGTGGGCAAATTTATCTATCTTAATTGCTCCTGGAAGCTGTAGTCTCTGTAGAACATAGTGGCAAAATGTAGCTCACTTCAGCACTCTACGAAGCTGAAGTAGGACTCCTCTCCTTTGATTCCTCCCTCTGTAGTTGTCTTGGTTAGTCTCCTCCTCAACAGATAGGCTTCTCCCTACCAGAGTTACACTCTTGGTCAGCTAGGAGGCAGCAAATGTTGCCTGTCCTCCCTGGTGTCCTCACACTGGGTTACTGGTCCACTTCTCTTCTACTGTAAACATGTAGTACAACCGCTTCTTCCCAGGAAGTGTTGTCCCTAGGTGGATCAGGACTTGGCCACCCGAGCTCCTCTACACAGCTCCTCATTGTCAGATGGCCAGTGGGTTGCACCTCAACCCCCCCCCCCCCCCCCCCCCGTGCTGCCTCTTGAGACAAACTTGAAGCTCTACTGTCGTTGAGCCTCTAGAAAGGAAAAATGCTCCTAGAAATTTAAAAGGAATGTTAAACTTTTATCTGCCTGTCAACCATTTGCAATGAGCGAACAACAACAAAACCAGAGCGCTATGATGGTGCGCCACCACCAGATGCGCTGCCATGGTGGCATGGCACCAGGGCGGTGGCCTGATGCGACAACACAAAACATCACATCCAGAAATAAAAGTTTCATATCCTGTATAGGAATTCTCTTGCCCAAAATATAAACAGCTAAACAGCTGATCTTAGAAGAGGTAAGAGTTGGGGTACAAAATTCACTTTAAAATATCTTTCAATAAATGTATGATGAAACATACTAAAATAATTTTTTGGCCACAAAATATCCTTGTAAAATATGAGGGCCTCCTATGCAAGGGTGTCTCTTTTACGCAGACAAATACAGTACCCAAGTGTAATTACAGGATGAGAGCTACGCTCGTGGTGTTCCATCTTCCCAGTACTCTTTGTCATTTAAAACTTTGAAACTACAGACAGTTTTGACCTCCAACACCTTCACACTTAGCTTGTTCTAACCATCCACCACTCTTTTTGCAAAACAAAACTTTCTAATGTTATTTGGCACCTTTGTTTCCTTGGCTTGAATCTGTGACCTTTTTTTTATTAAAGTTGCTGGTTTCAGGAATTCCTCTCAGTTTGGTTGATTCTTGTTAGTATTTTGTAAGTGGTGATCATATCACCTAATTTTCTTTTATTTTCTAGCTTTGGCATATTTAACGCTTCTAGCCTTTCATTGTAACTTGTTTTTCAGATCCAGAATGCCACTGCACCTTTTCCAGTTTATTTATGCATATTCAACAACTGCTGCATATTCCACATATTGTTTTACCTTCAGCCTGCTCGTGCACCACCTTAGCGGACTTGGTCTTTGGACAGAGTGCTCGGTTTTCTGTCTTCCGCTCGGTTTACTATGCCTCCTTCGTTCCAGGATTGTTTTCTCAAGGTTCTTTTCCTAGTTTTTCTGGCATCCAGTTGCTATGCTGGTTCCATTGGTTTATTGTTTTCCTCTGCTCTTCACACTTATCTTTTCATATACTGTATGTACCTCTTTCTGTTCCTATGGTGGATTCAGTGAAGGGGTACCACCTGTGTTCTGCACGGTGATAGTGTGAATTTGTGGTGCTTTTCTGAGGGGAGCCCCTACGGCTCCCTGGAGTTTATCGGGCTAATGTGTTTTATATTAGACCGGGACATTAGCTATGGAGTTCAGACCTACCAGGGAACATGAGCCAGAACCTGGCCCCTTCAGAGAGGTTTCAGGGAGCAATGACCCTGGAAAACCTCCCTGTTGTTGGGGTTTTCCTTATCTGCCATCGGCCGGGGTCAGGCACCCAGAAAGGTAGGCATAACAAAACAAACCCCACATGGTAAGAAACTAAAACAAAAAATCGAACAGAAGTAGAACTCCGTGCAGTCCCAAGGAAACAAGCAAATGTCATACTCTACTGCCACACCACTCGTCCGCGCAGCCCTCCCCTCCCCAAGAAGGGGAGGGGAGGCCCTGGACCTCACCACGCCGACTGCATAGCATTCCAGTTTGTACTAATGTCAACCAGGACAGCCGCTTCTCTGGCCTCATATTCCTGGGCGGTGTTTGCCTGCGTGGCGATCTCTGCTGTATTGTTGTATTGTGTGGTGGCCAGGAGTACCTCTTCAGTACCGGGGCTGCATGCGCTTAGGGGCTTCCTTCCCTAAGCGCCATGTGAGTACTGCCCCTGCGTGTCAGGATTATCTTCCTTGGGGCATTCGGGAACCGCTCCAGTGGGGTTCTTGTTGCTTGGCAATTGCCTCGCCCTTGGGGCCAGCTGGGGCTTGGGGCCCTTGTTTGGCCTTGGGTAGAGTGTGTTGTTGTGCTGGTTAGGGCATCAAGGTGTTGCACGACCTACTACCTACGCGGCGACCAGTTCCTGTTGCCTCTTGGGACGGTGTACTTTTGCAGGGGTTTCTTTTCTTTTGTTTTTGTTTGCCTGGTGGGGGTCTGCCTAGTGGGACAATAGTTTCCCTGATACTGTTTTGGTGGCCCTCTGCTAGGCCCCCTTTATTGTATACATCGCAGGGGTTTCAGTGTTGTCCTCTGCCTCTTGTTAGTTTGGGTGTTTAACTGGTTGGCAATACCTTGCCCGGGCTTCCCGTAGTAGTTACCTACGGGCCCTGGAAAACCCTGTTGGGGCTCGGTGGACTGATGGATGCGTCTTCAGAGTTCCAACCTGCCTTGTGCGGGTATGAAGGTTGCTGTGTGCCTTTGTCTCAGGGTGGCAGTCACCTGTTTTGCTTCCGTCAAGCTGCCTGTTGGGTCAGCGACACATTTGACCACGAGTCTTGCGAGTCGTGTTCTCTGCTTGTACTAAAGTTTCATTCTGATGATGTTGCTGTTAGGGGTAAAGGCAGCATCCACATTGCATGTTAGGTTTAGGTTACTGCAACGCGCTAGGTTATTTTCCCACCCAGATGTCCTGCGGCTCCCCCGCTTTGGTTTTAGGGACCTGGACCTGGGGGCGTTAGTCGCTTCGACTTTGGTTCCGTACTGCGTTCCCTGGTCTTTTCCCTGTTGTTCATCCTACACTTCCCCCCACCCCGTGTCCGGCTCCCAAACGTCTGAGGGTTTCGGAGTCGGCACAGGGTTCAGTTGGTAATGAGACTCGGACGGCTTTGGGGGCTGCCCGATTCGGGTCGGAGACAGAGGCATTTGAGCCAGTTCCTCCTGCCTAGGCTTCTGGGTCCCACCAGCAGGCCCCTTTCTTGTCTGCCTTTCCCCCTGGACTTTGCCTTTTCTTCAGGGGTAGAGGGTTTTGAGGACAACTTTGCTCTGGGTCCCGACTTGTGGGATCTCGGGGCTGGGGAGGAGTTGACCTGGAGGCCTTAGGCCCCCTTGACCCCGCTTGGGTGCTTTTGCCTTCCTATATGTGGGGCTTATTGTTGCAGGGAGAGGGGTTTCCTTACCCCCTCCCCCCTTCCCTGTATGAGTATGATTTGGGTTCAGCTCCTCCTTGGGTTCGGTTCCGGGCCCCTTCGTGTACTTCTGCCCCATCTTTCCAGAGGTTTTCTGCTCCTCGTATCTCCGCGAAGGAGGTTCGGGAGGCTCTTGCTGCATATCTCCTGCGAGACCCGGATTCTGCCTGTCATGGATCCGTCCTCTTTTGAGTTTTGGTTCTTCTAACCTGTTTTGGGTGTGTTTGGAGGTTCCAGAGTCTTCCTGGCTGGCAGACTGTCCATTCTTTTCGTTGGGGGCATGGCATGGGTTCTGTCGGACCCGCACGCTTGATTGGCGTGAAACTTCTACCCGTTCTGCAGATTTACCTGGGGGCGAGTTTGAGTACCTTAATGCGTGCTTGTTCTCCCCCATGCTTTCTCGGGATGATGGCCTTCTGCAGCTTCACGTGCAGGTTCCCTCTCTTTCGGCATCTTTGTTTACGGAGGATTTGCACGCCCATGGGCATTTGGCTTCAGTCTTGCGTTTCTTTTCCTTTTTCGAGCTGTCTTCTGCCTGGCTGAGCAGGACGTGGAGGCGTTGAGTGCTGGACCTTCGTCTGGGGTGCTGTCCTTGGCAGCTAGGGCGTCGGCTACACTGTTGAAGTTCTTTGTGCCTATCCTGAAGGAGGCAGTATCTCTCTTCTTTGCTTCTCGCCTCGCGTGCCATCAGGCTGTGCTTGCCCTCTCTCTGGAGTCCGCTTTGACTCTGGCTCTTAGGTTTTCGTCTCCATTTTATCCATTGCTGTTTGCAGAGGCTGCAGTCTCGCAGTTTCTGCAAGCGGCTTCGTCTAATTGTTGTTCTATGTTGGACTTGTTGGTTCTCCGGACCAGTCGTTCTTGGCCGTCTCGGAGGGGTTGTGCCAGGGTTCGGGGTTCCACTAGTCGAGGTGGGTCATTGGTGCCAGTTTCTGAGCCGACGTTGCCTTCGGTGCCGGCGTCGTCTGGTCGGTGCGGTGATTGCTCTGTTTGGCGCTTGGTTTCTCGTAAGGGGTGTTGGCCCTTTCGCGGTTCACCCCGTTGCCAAGGCGATGGGAGGGAGGCTCGCACTGTTTGCCTACACTTGGTCCCACGATTTGTGGGCCTTTTCGGTCGTGTCATCTGGCCTGCGGTGGCGTTGGGTGGCTCCTCCTCCTTTGGAAGGTTCGGGGCTGGCAGGGCAGGCTTCTCCTGCGCTTCGTCAAGTCATCTTGAAGTGGGTGCGCTTCAGTGTGGTTTGCTTGATACCTGGTTGATTGGGTTTTGGGAGTTCTTCTACTCCCCAAGCCCGGCCCGAGGCCAGGCTTGACTTGTGAGAGTTTGGTCCACTAGGCTGTTGCTTGGGGCAGCCCACAGGCCCACATACCCACCACAGCCCGGTTGGTCCGGCACTCCTTGGAGGAAACAATCTAGTTTCCTCTTGAAGATGCCCACTGCTGTTCCGGCAATATTTCTTCTGCTCGCTGGAACGAGCATAACGGGGTAGAAACGACCCCATCCCTCAGGTGGGTTTCCTGCCTGTTTCTAGTGCCGAAACGGGACTGTGCGGATCTGAGGTTCATTCTAGACTTGTTCCGTCTGAACCCCTGGATTCCTTGCCCTTCCTTTCGGATGACTACTCTCTCAGGTCCAGCTTTTGTCGGAGCTGAGTGTCTGGATGGTGACCCCTGGACCTCATGGACGCTTATTGGCATGTTCCTATTCATCCAAGGTTCAGGGACTGGTTAAGTTTTGTAGTGGGGTGTCAGGCTTACCGCTTTCGTTGCCTTCCTTTTTACTTGAATCTGGCACCTTGCGTTTTCACGCTTCGTACCCGGGTTGTGGTGATCCGTCTGTGTCTACTAGGGATTCGGGTTTTGCCCTACCTCGACGACTGACTGATGTGGGCTCCCAGTTCGTTTGTCTGCTCGCCAGGGATGTGACTCTTTCCCAGCTCGCCAGGTTTGGGTTCCTGGTGAACTGGAGAAAGTCCCATCTGGTTCTGTCCCAGGTTTGGACCTGGCTGGGTCTTGTTTGGGACTCTTGGACCGCTTCATTCTCTCCCCCTCCATAGGCGTTGCTGCGACTGCGGTCATGTCTTTGGCTGTTTCTGAGGGGGTCCCGTGTCACTCTGCGGTTGCTCAAACAATTGTACAGGAGTCTGAACTTTGCTGTTCTGGTCTACCCGACAAGTCAGGTTTGACTTCGGCGTCTGTTTTGGTTCCTTCGGGGACGCTCCTTCCGCCTCTCTTGCGATTGTTGGGCAAGGTGGGGTAGAAATAGCCTAAGCTACTCTATCCATTTGAGATGTATTTTTTCTTGTCTCAATAAACATACTTGAACTTGATTGTTGGGTTCGTCCTCCAGGGGCCTTGTGTCGGTTCCTGCGTCGCCGGCTTCCTCTTCGGGGTTTTTGGGGTTTGGTGCCTTGGCGCTTTCCTGAGCCTTTCCTGCTCGATGTGTTCACGGACGCGTCGTCTCTTGGTTGGGGCTTTGTGACCAATGCTCACCAGGCCGGTCAGGGACGGTGGGGTCTGTCCTTCCGTTGGGCTCACAGCACGGTTCGGGAGTTTGCGGCGGTCTGGTTTGCGCTTTGTAGCGTTCGGGTCACTCGGGGCTCGACCATCTGGCTTCATTCGGACTGTTCTCCAGTGGTTCATTGCCTGAACTGTGGGGGGGGGGGGGGTTCTCTTTGGTTCTTGCCTCTTTGGGCTTGGTCCCTTCGAGTGGTTCATCTGCTGGATTCTCGGGGTTTGGCTCGGGGAGCTTCATGCTCTCCTCGGGCACAGGGGTTTCTGCTCTTTTGGTTCTGGGAGTAAGTTTGTATGTTTGCAGCCTTCTCCGTCTTTTCTGGCGAAGAATGAGACGGTTGCTTTCCAGAGGGGTCTTTGGGTCTTGATGTTTAATTGGTTTTGCGGGGGTACATCATGTGTTGTCCGGTTGCGGTTCTTCGCTGATACAGTACAACCTCGATTCAACATACTATATGGGACCAACCCCAGTTCGTTGGAGCGTTGGATTCGTTGCAAGAGGTGACCTTCAGGAGGCGTTTGTGTCAGTTTTTTTTTTCTTGTACACAATAAAAATGCATTATCATATTACATACTGAACCTATATATTACTTCTCTACTAAAAAAATACTGTAATTCATAAATTTACCTTATTGTTGAAGTTATGTCCATCTTGAAGTTTCGTGAAGTTGTGAATGCTCTACAGTAAATACGTACTGCAGTGCATTATGCCGTTAGCACTGTGTTGATTAAAAGTAGTTTGCTGTATGTTGAGTACTACAATACAGTTTATGAAAACTATTGTACACAAAAATACTGCAACTTTAATTTTAACACTGAGTACACACTAAATTTAACACTTGTTCTAACTGTTCATGCTGCACACGATGTTTTTAGATGTTTGCATCAGCTTTGCTGGTGCTCGCTGCTGCTGTGAGTTCAGCTGCTTCTGAGCTGGTGCTGGCTGCTGTTGTACCAGTGCTGGGTACAACTGTGCTCATGCTGGGTACGGCTGTTCTTGTGCTGGGTACGGCTGTTCTCATGCTGGGTACGCTGCTGTTCTCGTGCTGGGTACGGCTGTTCTCTTGCTGGGTACGGCTGTTCTCGTGCTTGGTACAGCTGTTCTCTGCTGGGTACGGCTGTTCTCGTGCTGGGTATGGCTGTTCTCGTGCTGGGTACGGCTGTTCTCGTGCTGGTTGATTTTCTGCTACTAGTTCTTGCAAAATATTGCTTCGTTTTTGGCATTAATAAGGCACTATTAGTAAGCCCCTGAGACATTTTTTTTATAACCAAAGAGCTGTAGTAAAAAAATGGTCAATTCCACAATTATTCTTCCATCGGCAGATAAATGCTGTACATCAATCGCAGACAAAGCTAAGGGCACTGGGTGCATACTGTACGAACGCAGGTAAGTCTATACGCACACCCTTCAGTTGGCTGGTGTTTAAGCCTGATCCAGTAACATAAATTTCTCTTAAATATTCGATTTACATCAAATTATATATTTTGTGTTATGTATTTAGTTTAGCAACATTATTACGATAATAAGAGCTATAAAAAATACTTATTTTGAAACTGATTTATTTATTTCATTATTTCGAAGCCATAGGTCACTGAACTGTGGCGACGAAATCGAACAAAAACACCGCCTGGTGTTGTGTTCGATTCCAGTAACATATATTTCTCTCAAATATTCAATTTACATCAAATTATATATTTTTGGGTTACATATTTAGTTTAGCAACATTATTTCGGTAATAAGAGCTATAAAAAATACTTACTTTGGAACTAATTTATATACAGTATATTTTGGTCTTATTTAGTTTGGTTTAATTAGGATAATAAAGAGTTATTAAAACACCAGTTTTAGAAATGATTTATTAATGTGAAACGTTCAAAGCCATGGGTCACTGAACTATGACAACACAGACGAAAGTGAGTGAAACCTCACTGTAAAGGGAAGTTTACTGTACAGTATTCCCTTATCTGTCCACCCTCACTCGTCTTGTTTCATCACAGAAAATGTATAAGAAGATTTCAACATATTAGCTAGCTATTCATGCTTCAGCCTTTAAATTAATTTACAAAGAAACGTGTGCCACAAATCGGTGAACGAAAATCATTGAAACTCAGTCGTTCACTTCTGTGGACCACTCTGGCTGGTGTTTGGTTAATATGCGTCACTTCTTGTGGACCATTCTGGCTGGTGTTTGGTTCATATGATTCACTTGTTGTGTGGTCCACTTGTGTGATCCAACTTGTCTTATGAAGGAATTATTAATTGTAATCTGTGATAGAATGAGACAGTTTTCCACCACTGTGAACTCTGTCCCAACATCGTAAGCTTGTGGACCACTTGTGGTCCACTTGTGTGGTCCACTTGTGTGGTCCATTTGTGTGATCCATTTGTGTGATCTAACTTGTCATATGAAGGAATTATTAAATGTAATCTGTGATGGGATGGTAAAGTTTTCTACCACTGTGAGCTCTGTCCCAACATCGTAAGCTTGTGGACCACTTGTGGACCACATGTGCGGTCCACTTGTGTGGTCCACTTGTGTGATCGAACTTGTCATATGAAGGAATTAATAATTGTAATCTGTGATAGAATGTGAAACTTTTCCACCAGTCTGTGAACTCTGTCTCGACGTCGTAAGCAAATCCGAACATCCCCCGCTTCGGCGAACCATTGTTCGTCGAACCGGGTGAGTAAATCCGGCCTGAAAAGTGTGCAAACTAGCCGGAGATTCGTTGAATCGGGGTACGTTGAATCGAGGTTGTACTGTACCTGCACGCCTCGGCTGTGGTGGCTGAGGATGCACTTTAGATTGATCCGGTTTCCCTCGTTCCTTGTTCCAGGACTCGGGTCTCCCAGGTCGTCCGCAGGGTTATTAAGTCTAGCCAGCCTGCAGTCTCTCCTCGCGCCCATGACGTTTAGAGGTTTGCAGCTTTGGCTGCCGTGTTTGGTAACATGTCTTGGGCTAATATTCGGGCGCAAGGATTTTGGAGGTCGAACAGGGTCCTGGCCGCCCGTTATTTGGGGAACGTGCCTGCTCCTGGGTGTTCTTGTGTTACTTTGGATCGCAGGTTGCAGCCAGTTGTCTCGACTCAGAGTTGAGGAGTTTGTGGCAGCCGCCTCCCGGGGTAAGTCCCCCTTTTTCCTTCTCTTTGGGTATGTAGCTCCAGGGAACTGTAGGGGCTTTCCTCAGAAAACCAGCATTGAATGTAATGAAACGCTATTTTCTGGGTGAGGTCCTGAAGGTCTCCTGGCAACCCTCCCTCCCACCAGTCGGCGTTTTTTCGCGTTGGTTGAAGCCTGGCTTCCGAACTGGAGTGCTATGTAGTTGGTGCGGTGAGGCCCGGGATCCCCCCCTCCCCCTCTTGGGGAGGGGACGGCTGTGCAGACGAGCAGCGCAGCAGTAGAGTGTGATATTTGCTTGTTTCCTTGGGATATCAGGGAGTTCTACCTCTGTTCGGTTTTTTGTTTTAGTTTCTTACCATGTGGGGTTTGTTTTGTTATGCCTATCTTTCTGGGGTGCCTAACCCTGGTCGATGGCAGATAAGGAAAACCCCCAACCACAGGGGTTTTTCCAGGGCCATTGCTCCCTGAAACCTCTCTGAAGGGGCTAGGTTCTGGCTCATGGTCCCTGGTAGGTCTGAACTCCATAGCTAATGTCCCGGTCTAATGTAACATACATTAGCCCGATAAGCTCCAGGGAGCTTCCGGGGCTCACCCAGAAAATGGCATTTCATTACATTCAACACTGGTTTTTTTGCGACTTCCTTTCTCTTCTGTGTTAGTCTTTGGTGTCTGAACATGTGGTTCATGCCTTAGTGTTTTTTTTGCTGGTTGCTGATGCCTGTTGTCATGCGGTGTTGGCAGTGCCACTGCAGCTTGCATTCGGGGTTGATACTGCCTCGGCTCCATTTTGCAAGCTCGCTCAGGCGCCCCTGGCCTGCTATTGCACTGCCTGACCCTATTTCCTCTCTCAGCCACGTTCTTTCTTTTTCTCCTTCCAATTGTTTTGTTGTTCCCTTTGGTCCAGGTTTGATTTCTTTCTGGTTTTGTATAGGTTTCTTGCCTTTAGTTGTCTGGTGGGCAAGCTTCTTGCTCTCCTCCTACGCCAGGGTTTTTGTTCCTTCAGACCTGTTGAGGGGGTTTGTTCATTGCTGTCGACTCCTTTTCAGAGTTGGCTTCCGAAGGGGTCCCCTGGTCATTGTTTCTTGGTTGGTTCGGCCAGGGTGCATCTTATGTTGTCTTTGGTAGCGGTTTTTGCTGCTTCCTTGTACCGCCGGTTCTGCCTCGGTGGCCGCTTTGTGAGTTGTCCTGTCACCTTGGTCCTCTGTTGCGCGGTTCATTCTCCAGTTGTCTGCAGTATTGTTTAGTCTTGCCAATCTGTGGTCTTCCCCCTTGTGCCTTTGCTGTTAGTTTATTTGCCGATTCTTGGCTGGCCTTGCATGCGTTCTGGGGTGTTCTTCAGGGACAGAGTTTTGGGGGCTCACACGAGGTTCTTGAGCCCAGACTCTCTTTGCTGTGTCTGGGCCCCGGCGTCCTTGTGAGGCTTTAGGTTGTGTCTTGCGGGTTCTGTCTGACTGGCCTATAGTCTCGTCTTCACACCCATTCTGTTCGCAGTTGTATCGCTCTTCAGCTGTTCTGGCTTATCGGTCTTGGGCTGCTTTTGGGCACGGTGTGTTGTGGGGGGTTGACCTGCATTCTGGCGGCTCGGTTACTTCTCTGTGCTCAGTCTCTAGCACCCTTGTATGATTTTTAGGTTTTGTTTTTTCTTGCTTTCTCCCTGGTGGTGGCAGACATGAATAAATTCATTGCAATTTTATCATAAATCCCACTGCTCCTTGTGCCTTTTTGATGGGGCCAGGTTCTGGCTTGTGGCCCCTGGCAGGCCAATAGAACTCGGCGGAGAATGACACCTAGTGGTATGACACACAGAGATAGTAGCTTCAGGAAATCAATGGAGCTCGCCCAGAAATTGACATTTCATTACATTCAGTGTTCATTTTTTTTTTGCTGTTATCACACTGTATTCCACATTATACAGTACATATGTTACTATCTACATGTTTATGTATCTTGAGAACCACTAAGCAGTTGTGGCGAGTGTGGTAATCTCGTAACCACTGATTCATGAACAACATTGCCACACAAGCTCACAAGTTGTCGATGGCACCAAAATTAAAAAAAGTGCCGCCCAATATACCATGCACATTGCTAACTCTAGCCAAAACACTTTTATTAGCATCAAAATCCTGGTCACTAAATCTTGAATAAGAATAATTTTTCACATGTTTATTTTCTAAAGGAACATGAGGTCCCTTAATGAGAACTTAATTTTTCTTTAATCAAGTCTTGATAGTAGATGGCCAAATCTAAAGATCATCTTTTTCATTGCAGGTGCAAGAATGCAAGACTAACTTCTAGTAATGGTGGAAAACATGAGCAAGCTTTACTTACACCTGCAGTTAACCCCTGATAAAGTAACCATGTAAACTACTGACCTGAGTTGTATATAATAGCTAAATAACCGGAGCCTTTTAGTAGGTAGTGTAGTGGTTACTAACATACACATGTAGATGCAGTAGAACTTGTGCCATATTTGTACATTGCTAGTCCTTTCTAGTCGAACAAGAGTAAAGCAAACATGTTTTAGCGAATGGTGTTGCTTTTATATTTGTCGTCATCTACCAGAAGTGCCTTGTTAACACTTGAGCATTGTTCTTGGTCTGTTAAAGCTTCATAATGGGAGAATTCATAATAGAATGTACACTGTGTGGATCTTCTTTTAGTTATGAAAAAGATTATGATGCCCATCCATGCTTAGATGCCGATGTCAAAGTTCCTTTCAAAATTAAATTGGAGCAGGGCGAGGATGAGGAAGAAAAGGAACTGGATGAAGCCCAGGATATGTTAAATCGGGCCTCGTGTTCTGGGATTCAAATTGGAGAGATTATGACAGCCGTCAAAGAGGAGCCGACTGATTCTATGGATATTGAAGATGAAGATCCCTTGGATCTAAAAAATACTGAAAAAGAAGAAACTGGAAATGAGACTAAGCCTGCAATAGAAGATACTCGTGATCGTTTGAGTAGCGAGGAGGAAGTTGAAGAACTTGACGTAATGGACCCTAATACTAAAGTGGACAAAGTGACAGATGCAGTATCTATTCGCAATGAATGTGGAGTGTGTGGCAAGCGGTTTTATAGAAGGGAAGATTTTCTTACCCACACTACAAATTCACATAAAATTCCTAGACCATTCCAATGTAAAGTATGCAAAAAGAGGTTTACTCAAAAGCACTATGTTACTCTGCATATGAGAGTTCATACAGGTGAAAGGCCCTATAAATGTAAACTTTGTTCTAACTCTTATTCCCACAAGACGAGTTATACAATTCACATGAGAATTCATACTGGAGATCGACCATATATGTGTGGAGTTTGTGGGAAGAAATGTTATGATAAATCTGGTCTCACAAGTCACATGAGGTCGCACACTAAGGAAACACCGTACGAGTGTGAAGTGTGTGGAAGACGCTTCACTCATTCCAAAAGTTTGTTAGTCCATCGTAGGAATCATACTGGTGAAAAGCCTTATAAGTGTATATATTGTGGTAAATGTTTTAGGCATTGGCATAAACATAAAATACATATTAGGTTACACACTGGAGAAAGGCCCTATAGGTGTAATGTTTGTGGTAAGGGTTTTCCACGTAATGATGAAGTAAAAAGACACATGAGAAGTCATCAGGGAATCAAATCCTTCAAGTGTTCCATTTGTGGTGTGTATTGTGCCACACAAGCAAGTATTACAGGACATATTGACCTTCATCATGCTGATCTGAGGCAAATTGATCCAAATGCACCAGAAAAAACTGTTGTAAAAAATAGTCATTCTGGAATTCTAGGAACAAAAGCCCCTCAGCCAAGGACAATTTATAAGCCAGTTGTGTCAGTAGCTACCCAAAGTACATCCACCGGATCAAACACTCCTCAAGCAATTTTACAACCAGCTATTGACAAGAATAATGCTTCTAAATTTAAAAATAATAAAGATCTAAAAAGAACAGAAAATAAATTAGAAAGCAAAACACAGTCTAAAGAGGGTGAGAAGACTAAAGTCCTCAGCTATAAAGAATTTATTGAACTTCAAGAGAAATTGTTATTGTGTAAAGGTTTGACTGTTAAAGATCCACAAGAAAATTCAGCGGCCAACAAATCCAGTGTTGACGGTAATAGTAGCAGTAAGAGTGGTACAGTGACCAATATATCAAATAAAACAGTCATACACCACAACGCGAGACCAGCATACAGTGTTGGTAGCCACTTTTTGGACGGTAATATTCGAGGAAAACAAATAATGGTATTGTCTACTCAGAGTGGTCAGAAAGGGGAGGGTACTCGATTTGTAGTGCCTCAATCATTAAGCGGTAACAAGCAGGTAATAGCCACTACGTCTTCTGGTTCAATTCCAGCTGGGCAGCGCATAGTCATACGTCAACCTTCCGTACTGATGCCTCAATCTCAGATGGCTGGAGGCCAACAGATTGTTTTGCTTTCTAAATCTGGCAGCCAACAAAACTCAGTGATGTTATCACAGCCATTGCTGTTAGTGTCTGGGGGCAATTCTCAGTGCATGGTGCTAGTTCCCTCGAATTCCACTACTGGCTCTAACACAGGGGCTGTGCAAACGATATTGCTTCCAGCTTCAGCAGTAAATACACAAATTACCAATGGAGCAAGTACTCCAAGCACCAAAATTGTGATCAAGCAAGAGCCAGAGGAGGTTGCATCCACTAACAATACTGCACCAACGATTACCATAAAACAAGAGGCAGGCATGCAGTTACCAGGTGGTGTAGTGATTAAACAAGAACCAATTGATGAGGCCTCCACAAATGTCAATAGTTTATGTAATACTATAACAATCAAGCAGGAGCCACAAGACTAGTTGGCAAATCTACCAGATGCTCATTTTATTATGGTTGTATGATGCTCCTTTAAACTTGATGTTAGGGATTGTATTGTAACCCTTAAGTGTCGTGCAATACCCAATAAAATTTGTCTTTCAAAGATGAAATAAACTATGACTTTAGTAAGTCAGACTTTGATTAGACATACTGTACACTACTTGAAATCAAACTAGTCATTTAAAGTGCAACAAATGTTATATTTTCACCTCTGCCAGGTTTTTACCATTTTTTTAATGATTCCTTCAAATGTCAAGTCAGTTCTGTCACTAGTCAATCTGTTGTGAATATGTGACCTGCAGAGGGCCTTCTTGCCTGTTGAGACGGCTCAGGTGTCGTCTTGTGTTTAGTGTACCTGCAAGGACATTCCTTTTTATTATATGTATGCATGAGAAATTAAATTATGATAATTTGTATGGATAGTTACTACTGTTTTTATATTTTTCTTAAAATACTGTTACCTAATATTTTATTTTAAGTAAGGTGTTTCAAAGTATTTATTTGATTTACAGTACAGAATTTTTATTTATGATTCTTTGTATACTTAATTATGTAAGATTGATTGGGCTAGTCATTATTGTAATTGTGAAATGTACTTAATATATAAGTAAGGCATATTTATGGATTTATTATTATTATAAAGGCATTTGATTGATTTTAATTTGTTTAGAATTATCATTTTATAATGTTAATGATGTTTAGGAGTAAAATTTTCATAGAGTATGATTATAAACGCTCAATAATTATAACAGTAATATTGGCATGGACTTAATTGCCTACAGGATTAATTTATAGAATTTAATTTTCAGAATGATTTTAATGTAAAAGAGAATTGCTAAATTTTGTCCTTTCAACCTACTCTTAATCTTACAAGTATTAAATTATTGACAAGATTTACAGTAAGCATAAATCCCCCATTATGAATGCTGTGAGCGGTGTGGCATGCCAAGCCCTTAATAAATTAATATTTTTGAGGAAGTTTTTTGATAACGGTACCAACTAATCTGGGAGATGGGACAAGAACCCAGTCTTATCTTGGCTGTTGTAGATATGTGGACAAATTACATTATCGTGCAATACAGTATACTGTATATGTATAAATTAATACTGTAAATGGTTATGAAGAAAGTGTGTAAATGATTTCTTAACAGAAGGAAAATGTTTGCATTTTATCTGCCAAAATCCATTTGGTTCATAATTATTTATATTTTTAATTTGTGAACTTTATGCTTGTGTGATGACATTGTATGTAACATTGATTCATTCATTAACACTACACAACTTCCCACCTCATGGCTGTAAGACATAAATAACCAGCATTACTTGGCAATGACTAATACTGAAAATTCTAATGTAATCATCTTGCATGACAAATTAACGAGTATTTCAGTGTATTGTACCATTCATATATTTATTATAGTTTATTGGGTTCAATTCCAGATGATCAGATATATCTGATCATTAGTATGTAAATTCTTTTTTTGGAATAATGAGGTTCAACAAGAGATATACAAATATATAAAGACCTAGAATTTTATGAAGATTAATTATGAATACAAAAAATAGCTACATTGCTGTATTTCGGTTTTTGTTTCCCATTGCCCAGAAGAGGAAACTTACTATTCTCATCAAAGTCCCGATAGGCCAACGACTTGCCTTGCCCAGGATGCAACCCACAAGAGCTGCCTAACTCACGGGTACCTATTTACTGGTAAGTGCCCAAACATGTCTGCCCTGCACAGAAATTAAACTCTTCAACTTTTGAGTTGAGAACCAACTACTGTATTGTTATGTCTAAGCTTGCTTGCACAATATTGGATATTAATCTATATTAATTATTATACAGTTAATATTATTCATTTTGGTGTAATTTTCAATTATATATATGTATCTGTGTAGTCAACTTGCATCTGATTGAATCCAAGTTTGATTCCCGGGCTATGAGAGACTTTGGGCATGTTTGTTGTACACCTAATGCCTCCGTTCACCTAGTAGTAAATAGGTATCTGGGAGTAAAGCAATTATGGATTACGTCCTGAGGAAGGTCAGTCATTGGACTAGGGAGACGTGAATAAGCTGAAGGCTTTGCGTCCCTTACATAATGGGAACCCAAAAATTGCTCCAGCTTAAATGTGTGTGGCTTGATTATATTTGTCTCATTATATAAAGTGCTTAATATACAATAGTTTAGTTTCATCATGAATTAAAGAACTTTATATTTGTAAGCATTAGTTATGATGCAAGTGGTGCAACAAATTGAGTGGGTGGGACGAACGAACAAGGAATGAATGTTTATTAAGCTTGCTTGTTTACACAGTAGAGCTTCCAGGGGCAACTGGGACCAGTAGTCTACTAACATGCACCTTAACAAACTTTCCTGTACCTTAATAATTGTTTGCATTTACTGCTCTATTACCTTGCTACAAAGCTTCATATTTCACTCGTTTATTCACATTTGATGAGATTAGCTTGAAAGCAGCATGAGAAAATATTCACACTGAGGTAATCTTCAATCTAATTGTTTTATCAACTAAAAAACTTATTTAGTATTTATGTAATATTGTATTGTTGTAGAAATGAGCTGGATATGTACAAAAGAAAGATTATAAAGTTAAATTACAGCACTTAGCATTTGTAACATCAGGATACTCAGTGATTACAGGCATTATTATGTATCAGTAAAAGATTTGTTTGTTAGATTGCCCAAATACTCATAATGAAGTTTGTCATTAACCCCTGAAGTGTGGCTATGATCAAAGCTTTGCCTGTGCAAAAAAAAATATATATATAAAATACAAATAATTTGTTTTATAAATTATACATCTTTTTGCAAAAAAGTATGGAGTATACAAAAAAAATAGGGGGGGGGGGAGTTGTGAACACCTGGAGATTGCCAAGTCGATCATTTTGTTCATATAGGCTGTGGCAGTGTGACTTTCCCGACTTGCCAAATCTGAGACACTGTTCATGTTTGCTGTTTTACATTAGTTTACACAATGTCTGGAATACAGTATTTCCAATTGTTGACATATGATTAATAATCAGAGTACTGTATATAGGCCTAGAGATGTAATATGTTCATTATATATATATATATATATATATATATATATATATATA
>WNGS01165523.1:2244659-2257526 GCA_020271785.1 Procambarus virginalis
ATTCCCCATCCTCTTGAAATCACATTATATTTTCCTTTAATGTGAGGCCTTCTCCTAAGCCTACTAGTTTCTCAATGACTTATATCTGATGCTTGCTTTGTCCACCCTCTGTCCTCTTTCCTTCGCCAAGTATTTAAAAATTACTATAGATTTACGTCTATGTACAGTATTTTGTACTAATTTGCTGCTTGTCACACGCTCTTCCTAATTATTTATTTGTTTATTATTATTATTTTATTTTTATATATACAAGAAGTAAATTGGGTTTTTGACAGTACATAGGATTGATAGTTTTTACATTCTTGCAAAGCCATAACATGCATAGTGTTTTGGGCAAGTGCTTAATCTAACATAATTTAAGTAGATAAGTATAGAAAAATTTGAAGAATGTTAACAGATATGGTATATATTGTAGTAAGAAAATTTGAAGAAAATTAATAGGTACATTACTGTAAAATTCAAGAATTGTCAGCAGGTACATTGTAGCATAATTTAAGGATTAATTCTAGATACATTGTAGTACAATTTGCATTCAACACAGCAATCATGATATAAGATGATAGCAATGGTGATCTTGTATGGCTTAGGCACATATATTGTGGAAGTGGGTAGCACAAGATATAGTGCGAGTTTCAAGCACTAGGTAGGAATCTGTGTGGATGAATTAGATGCGGTTTGGTTTTTACCTTTGAATAATGCATAGGTTAGACAGCCTTTTAATTCTTTAGGGAGTAAGTTCTATAGACTAGGTCCTGTATTTATTTAGAGCTACAGGATGAGACCTACTCTCATGGTGTCCCGTCTTCCCAGTATTGTTTGAAACTACTGATGGTTTTGGCCTCTATCACCTTCTCACTTAAGACTGAGGAGTATTTTTCTAAATATGAAATATAGTGAAAATTTTTAAACAAATCTTCCGTTAATTGGCATCGGCATCGTGAAAATTTCATCCCAATATGTTAAGAAATGGATTTTTTTTACAAAATTTAAAAATAATAAATATGTGCGCGACATGCAGTAACCGGTACTGATAATAACAATAACACCTCCAATTTACTGGCAATCAAGGATAAAGAGATGCAAGCACCTGTCAGATGCACAAAGAAAACTAGTAGTAGTAAGGAGGGTCTACAAAGTGGGTATGCTGCTGGTGCTACCTGGAGGGCCAGATTTCATACATAATAATGAGTTAGTATGTTATTATGCTATATTCTGTTATGTATCATATGAATACATTGCCCAATACATAGCACTATTTCTTATGTCCCTTTGTACTAAAAGCTGACAACCCCCTTTTTCTGTCTCTCTCTCCTTTGTTTCTATGGGGATTTTGTTGTGACTTCTACATCTTGGAGAATGCCTATCCGGCACTAAGCATGTGAAGTTCGAACAAAATTGGTCAACATGTTAATCAACCACAGGTGGCAGAAGTTGTGATTTTTTTTTTGGCCCATTTATTTACAGATTTCAAACTCTATTCTCTTTGTCTATTTTGGTTGTATTAATGAATGAGGACCAGACGAGGGCTTTATCACTTTCATATGGGCAATAAAGTTACTGCAAGATATATGTTTCGTTATAAGACAATAAGGATGAAGGTATCTGCAGAAGGCCTATTGGCCCATATGAGGCAGCTCCTATTTATATCCACCCAATCTCATTCATATATATGTCTAACCTACTGTTAAACAGTTAAGGAGCCCAGTGTCTGTTTTACAGTTATCCCTAACGTATCCCGATATTTTGTTTTTTGTGGGGCTATTTTTTCTTGACTTCATTTCAAACCATATTGACCTACAACTTTCACATATTCAAGTACGAATGCCAAGCAATCTTAATTAAAACTTCCAAGATATGTCATAAATTCGAAGTACAGTGGGGCCCTCGATTTACGACGGTAATCCGTTCCCAGAGACGTGTCGTAAGTCGAAGCGATTTTTCCCATAAGAAATAAAGGGAACTGGATTAATCCGTTCCACACCCCCAAAAATATTAACTTAAAAATATATTTTATACTGAATACAATTTTTTTATCTAACTACAATACAGTACATATGTCTATCTTACCTTCAGTAAAGGACTCTTGATGTGTATGGAAGATGATGAGGGAGGGGAGGAGGAGAGGTGTTACTGTTTGGAAGGGGAGTCCCCTTCCATTATAACATCAGGCAGTGATGACTTCTCTGGGGTACACTCTCTCCTACGTTTTGCCTGCATACCACTAGGACCTGTTTGTGATTCACTGCTTGTTTGTTTCGCTAAAAACCTTTCCATAGATTTTTGTTTTTCCATACATTTTAATTTTTGTCTGTAGTGAGGCATCACAGTGTCATTAAAAAGGTTAAGGCAATGGCCTACTGCACTGTGATTTGGGCGAGTCATTTCAGCAAAAGTTTGCAATTCCTCCCATGTTGCACACATTTTCTTAGTTAATGAGGAAGGTACATTCTGTACTGTCTCCTCCTCCCCCTGAAGAAATTTCCTTAGCTGTCTCTTGTTGCTGCTCCTTGTGAAGTTTTTCAGTGGTTAGTTCTTCACTGTGTTCCTCCACCAGCTTGCAACACACAACACTCAGAACACTATGAATGCCACTTCTTTTTCTAAATTTCTCAAACCATCCCCTGCTCGCCTTAAACTTTCGCATTTGCATTACTCGTTCCAGGAGTTTTCTTTAAAAGCTCTTCATGCAATTTTTCATGCTTTTTCACAAATGATGGCCTCTGAAACTCTTATCACCCGTTAACTCCTTGCTGTGTATCCAAATTAATAATAACTGTTCAACATCCTCAAGTGTTTGTGTTCTATGTTTCGTGATTGGGTAATACGCTTTTTGCCACTTTAGCACTCATAATTCTTAGCAAGTAAGGTGGATATCGTTGACTGAGATTTGTTGTACTGCGTAGCTAGTTCAACAACCCGCGCACCATCTTCATGGGTTTTCATATGTTGAACCTTACCACTGACTTTCTTGGGACCCATGGCGTGATATATAATAATCAGTTTTATGTTCAAAACGCAAAAAAAATCACCCACATAAACGGAATTTCTTATAGGCATGACCGTCACTAAGTGGGCAGCTCTAGTAAACTGAGGCAGGTCGGCCCGCGTGACTGGGAACCACGCGCTCGGTCGACCCAAACATGTACCAACAAATATCGTTAGTCAACGACACTATCGTAAGTCGAGTCGCATTTTTCGATCAAATTTACGTAACTTGAAATTATTGTAAGTCGAGGTGCCACTGTACTATACATTTTGGCACCTTGTATACAGTGGCACCTTGACTTACGATTGCCCCGACTTACGATAATTTCAAGTTATGATGTAAATTTGATCGAAAAATGCGACTCGACATATGATGGTGTCGTCGACTAACGATATTTGTTGGTACACGTTTGGGTCGACCGAGCGCGTGGTTCCTGGTCACGTGGGCCGACCTACCTCAGTTTACTACAGCTGCCCGCTTAGCAGTGAATCACAACCAGGTCCTAGTGGTATGCAGGCAGAACGTAAGAGAGAGTGTACCCCAGAGAAGTCATCATTGCCTGAGGTTATAATGGAAGGGGACTCTCCTTCCAAACAGTAACACCTCTCCTCCTCCCCTCTCCTCATCATCTTCAATACGCATCATGAGTCCTCTATAAAGGTAAGATAAACATATGCACTGTATTGCTGTTAGAAAAAAACATTGTATTCAGTATAAAATGTATTTGTAAGTTAATATTTTGGAGGGTGGGGAACGGATTAATTCAATTCCCTTTATTTCTTTTGGGAAAAATCGTTTCGGCTTACGATTCGTCTCTGGGAACGGATTACTTTCGTAAGTCGAGGTCCCACTGTACATTATCGAGAACTTCAAATTATTTTTCTCTATGAACAGAATTTTCAACTTTTGAGACTCAAAAATTCAGTTTCTGGCCGATTCTCACCATTATTACATATTATGTGCAAAGTTCTTAGTTCTAAGGTGTTCTTGTTGTCGTTTAGTCATAAAGACAACAATTTGGTCATTATAAATTTAGTCATAAATTTATAGCGTTTGGAGTTATACATTGTTTTGGGGTCTAAATTTTGCCCACATTTTAATGGCAACATTGAAAAAATGTTTTACAGTAAACTATATTCTCAAACAATATTTTGCTACAAGAAACATGAACATTATATGCCATTCTGAGACCATAATGAATAAAATAACAATTGGTTACATGTACTGTATTAATATTTTGAAACCAAATTCAAAATTTTGAATTTTGGGTTTTTTATTTTATATTATTTTTAACTTTTTTTCTGTTCGTGGTATGATGTTGATCCATTAGGAAAAGTTGGATCATTTACCATGAAGATATTACTAAAAAAATTGAGTGTGTTTGAGGATATTTCGGTGCATCGTCACTGGGCCCCTTAACTTCTTCCAATCATCTACTATTCTCTTTGCGAAAGTGTATTTTCTTATATTTCTTTTGTGGCTTTGTTTGGTTAATTTAAATATATGATCTCTTGTTCTTGAAGTTCCAGGTCTCTGGAATTCTTTCCTGTCAATTTTGTCGATTCCTGTTGCTATTTTGTATATAGTGATCATATCACTTTTTTCTTCTGTCTTCTAGTTTTGTCATATTTAATGCCTCTAACCTCTCCTCATAGATCTTGTCTTTCAGTTGCATGTCTTTTTGCCTTTTCCAGTTTGTTGATGTGTTATTAAGGTATGAGCACTATACAACTGCTGCATATTCCAGCTTTGGTCTCACGAAGGTCGCGAATAATTTCTTTATTATTTCACCATCGTGTATTTAAAAGCAATTTTGAAATTGTGAACCGTAGCACAGGCCCCTCGCACAATGTTCTTTATGTGGTCCTCTGCTGATATCTATCTAAAATGACCCCTAGAACTTTATCAGAATTTTTGAACGTTTTTTTTTTACATAATTTGTAGGTTGTGTGTGGTCTATTTTCTCTTACTCCACATTCTGTAATTTGGCATTTATTCACATTAAATTCCATTTGCCAAGTGGTGCTCCATACACTTATTTTATCCAGGTCTTCTTGAAGGACTTGATAATCGTCAAAGTTTCTTATCTTCCCTAGTATCTTATCATCATCAGCAAACTTGTTCATATACAGTGGTTCCTTAGTTTACGAATTTAATCCGATCCCAGAGACGGCTCATAACCCAAAATTCGCAACCCGAAACAATTTTTCCCATAAGAAATAATGTAAATTGAATTTATTCGTTCCCGAAATATTAACCTCAAAATACATTTTATACATAATACACACAATTTGTACTATAGTGTGTACAAGTTATAGCTTACCTTTATTGATGACTCTTGTTGGCATATGGAAGATGGTGAGGAGAGGTGCTAGTGTTTGAAAGGGGAGTCCCCTTCCATTATAACATCAGGCAGTAATGACTTCTCTGGGGTATTCTCTTTCCTATGTATTGCAGGCTTACCACTAGGACCTGGTTGTGGCTCACTACTTGCTTGTCTTACTAAGAATCTGTCTAAAGACACTTGTTTTCCTCTACATTTTAACCCTTAAACTGCGCAGAACTTTATATGATGTCTTGAGTAACTGTCGATAAATTGCGCACATCATCATATGATGTTTATTGCGTACAACATCATATGATGTTTACCATTAAAAGTCCCGCGGCTACACGGGGTTCACATCAGCTTCCTCGGGGCTCTTGTAAACAGACACCATTTTTAAAAAAATATTCCGGGCAACATTCCTGGGTGTGAAATCCTCGGTACTGAGTGAGCCACCAAGGCTGGCGCACACAGCGAGCTCACAGCACTGCTGTTCAGCTTGTGACCACAACATCGCCTAAAAATGTAAAAAAAATATATGTAACTGGTATTATTTAGCGATGATAGTATTACGGAAGACCCTTGACTGTGATAAAAATGACTAGGATTCTGATAATAGCAGAAGAGTTGATAATTTGCGCTGTGTGTAGTATTGTGGGAGGAGTAATGTTGAGGGAGGGAATGCTGTAGCATCGTCTGATGAATCTGTGTGGCCACCTGTTACTGTCTTCACTCACCATACCAGCTTAGTGGTTCGCTGTGGTGAACACAAATGTAGATACTTGTATATAACGTGTATAAATAGTGTACTAACAGCAAAAGGAGTGCTGGGAGAAGCCATTTTGTTGAGGGAAGTGACATCATCTGCATGACTTGTCATACTGTGTAAGGGTGGCCACTATGCTCTTTGGTTACCATACCAGCTTAGTTGTACAGTTATGGTGAACAAAACATGTAGATACTTATTTATAATGTGTGTATATAGTGTAATACAACCCATCCTCCGAATTGACAGTACGATTTAATACTAAGTGTAATAAGTACAGTTTCTTACTGTCATAAACAGTGCATAATTGTACTTATGGGTCTGTTACATTTACCCAACTCCCCTCCCCCGATTTAATTCTTCTCGTTTTCTGTTAACACTCAGAATTTTAGGGTGAAGTTCTCAATTTTAATTTGCAATACACAAGTTTTAAATATCAGGAATTTCTTTTTCAGGTTTATTAAACAATATAGATTTTATACAAAATTTAAAAATATCCTGAGTTACTTTACAATTTATTGATATATTTTAGTTTTGTTTTATTAGTTTTATAAAACTGTAATATCAATATAGCTATAGGTTAAGTACTAATTTGATGACCAGACCACACACTAGAAGTTGAAGGGACGACGACGTTTCGGTCCGTCCTGGACCATTCTCAAGTCGCTTGTGGTCCAGGATGGTCCAGGACGGAACGAAACGTCGTCGTCCCTTCAACTTCTAGTGTGTGGTCTGGTCAACATACTTCAGCCACGTTATTTTGACTCATCGCCTGCTTAAGTACTAATTGTAATTAAGAAGCAACAAAATTATTATCTTCAAAAACTAAGACGGTTAGGTGAAGTTGTGCTTTTCTATTCAGTTTTTCAGGTAAACTCAAATATTCACAATATATTTGACAGTACGATTTAATACTAAGTGAAAATAAGTACAATTCCTAACTGCTATGAATAGAACATAATTGCACTTATTTGTCTTCTTACATTTACCACCCCATTTTTGGAGGACGGGCTGTGTAATAACACCACAAACATTATACTTGAAGGAGGAATGTTAATGCATCTGCCCTTGAACCAGTGAGGGAGGGAGGGAGCATCAGCTGTGTGTGGCCACCTCTGTCGGTCTGAACTAACTATATCAGCTAAGTTGTACAGTTATGGTGAACTAGACATACAGAAACTTATATGTAACCTATGTATATAGTGTAATAACAGCAAAACTATTTGTTTATTGTTTTATGAACATAATAATTGAATCACTAGTGTGATCACTAATACTTTGAGTATAGCGATGATTCACACATTTTATTATAAATCACACTACACACACTATTGAATAATATTACTGGAAAAAAATTAGAAAAAATCAATCAGAAACATTCAAATAATTAGGTAATAATATCTTTTGTGGCAATTCCCGCCTGACAACTCGGGTGGAGCTGACCGCCTCCGGCAATTACTCTGTCAACACCTCTTTCTTGCCAGACTTTCTCGTCCTATTGCGGCCAAAATATGCCACCTATGATTTTTCATTTGTGTTCCCTGATCATGGGAAAAATAATAAACACTTTGTAAAACAATTTTTTTTTCTCCTGTGGGTGTTGAAGACCATATAGCCCAGTGCAATTTAAGAGCTGTTTTCTTACGTTGAATCTTACCACTGACTTTCTTAGGACCGCATGATATATAATAAATACTTTTATGTTCAAAAACCAAAAAAGCAGAAAAACAAAATTCTTTACAAAAGAATTCAAGCGTGATTGTCACTACACAGGAGGCACTGTTAGACTGAGGTACAGTCGCCTGTGCCACCATGCGCTCGGTCGACCCATAAGTGCATCAACAAACTCGCAACTCAAGGCAAAGCCTGTAAACCGATTCAAAATTTTACAAAGAAATTGGGCTTGTAACCCGAAAAATTCATAAGGAGGGGCATTCGTAAGCCGAGGTTCCACTGTAATTTTGTATTCCTTCGGGTAGGTCGTTTTTGTAGACATTGAAAATTATCGGTGCAAGAAGTGAACCTTGTGGTTCTCCACTCATGACATTTCTCCAGTTCAATACATTACCTCTGATTACTGCCCTCAGTTTTGTCAGAAACTTTTTCATCCATGTTAGAACCCTTCCTGTCAAAATGATACAGGTCTATAATTAACAGGGTCTTCCCTGCTGCCACTTTAGATTGGAACTGTGTTAGCCTTTTACTACATATCTGCTAGGAATCCTCTAGTGAGTGAATTATGGATATATATACAGTAATGTCTATCGGGCTGACTGCTTAAAAGGAGTAGAGGGTTAGGATAACTGCCGGTGAGATAGGTAGTAACATGTCTGGGTTTCTGGCAAGGTTAGCACCAATTGATGAAAAGAAGCTATTAAATTCAGTTACCATTTCTAGGTCTGTTGCAATTAGTGCAATTGCTTGACTAATATTTGATTTTTGCTGTTCATTCCTATTCCAAACTGTGGCATGTCTTTATGATGAATGAGAGCCTCTAGAGTACGTGACATATGGCCATCATCTAGTGCTGCAGCACTCGAGCACTCCTCACTTCGGGTCTTACTCCCCCTCCCTCGGTGCCACTGTCCACCTAGGGGAAGCACGTTAGTCACCCATGGGTGATTAAGGTGACTTAGTTCCCTGAACCCGGCCTTGCCCCCGTGGAAAGTAAGTTGAGATGACCGCTCCTATGTCTTCCCATTTAACACTTTCAGCCGCCCGGCGAACGAGGGAAAAAAAACCGTAAGTGCTCCCGGCGTTTTTGTCGCTTAAGCGGCCAAACAAAAATGTGTATACTCTTTTTACTCTTCTGACGTTAGTTCTCGAGCTACGTATTTCATTTTGGTACCAATGTGTTCGCAATAAAATTCTCTAGAAGAACATCAGTAAAAAAGGTCACTAAAAGTATAGGGAGACCAGCACCAAATAAAGAACTACGTAGATGACTCGCCGTGAGCGCAAAACGGCAACAAAATGTTTCTACTCTTGGGATTGTTGTCAACTCCACACTTGTCCTACAGCGTTAATTTTGGTATCAATGGATTCGCAATGAAATTCCCAACACAGTGATATGAATATAAATGTAGAATCATAGTCGCGGCCCACCCGCAAGAGTGTGGGAAGTGGTGGAACTGTTACCCGGTATCGGTGACGCAACGACACAAGCGCGATACGGTGCTTCGAAAGTTTATACTTATTTGACTGTCCTGACATTATTTTTGTATGTACGTCATTCATTTTTGTGTCAATGTGTTCGCAATAGAATGTTCTATAAGCATGTAGGTAAAAAAGATCAACAAAGCGTAAGTTAGAATAGCGCCAAATATAAAACAACGCTGGAACATATCAGTGAGCGTCAAACACACACAAAATGTTTATACTATTGTTATGTTTTTCAAGTTTATACTTGTTGCACACAGTTATTTTTGGTTGTACATGGATCGGAATAAAATTCCCTAAACAGACATATGCATATAATAAATGATAAGGTGTAAACATGCCGGTATAAACGGCTAAAGTCACCCCACCTGCAACCCGTTTGGGACACTCTTGCAGACACGCAACACCCCGAAAAAAATCTATGAAGTTTCGAGTCTACTTACGGCAGTTTATGGGATACAGTGTTCATTCTGGTATCAAAATACTCCCAATAAGTTATACTACAAGAAATTGGACAAAATAGGTGTACTTACCAAGAAAAAACTGGTTGTGGAAGAGTAAGTTGAGCATCTTTTCTTCACTCCACCTTCTTCAGGTCAACATTCCTGAAGTTGCTCAACAGATGTTTTGTAGGTGGAGTGAAGCTGTTGCGGGTGGTTACTTCTTCACCACCCAATACACACTTTTCCAGTGGTAACTGGTGTAGCAGGGAATAACACAGAGTGCAACGTTACAGGTCTTGCATCCTATGTTGGTGTCCTTCCTTTTACCGGACCGTGCACAGACAAGACACTTGAGACGTTTTGGCAGTTTGTAAAGTTCATGTTTCAGTTTGTAGTTCAGGCGATGTTCAGAATCAACAATAGGGCCACGTCTTCTCGGTGTTGGTTGAGCATTTGAGTCAGAGTCATCTGACAAAACCGACTCGTCAAATGGCAGTGTGCCAGACATCTCGGGTTCTGAGTCCGTTCCTGCGTCAGCTTGAGGTGTTGAAGTAAATAAAGGCCGCCTCACACCAGATGGTCCAGGAGTTTGCACGGCGTCAGCATAGGCAGGACCTGTGTCATCATTTATGTCTGGAGCGTGCTGCAAGTGATGAGATACTGTTGCTATTTCAGGCCAATCTTCCGTGTCCCAGTGCAATAGGGCCCAAATTGCCACTTCGTGGAATTGTAGCAATGTTAGCTTTTTTCGATCAGTTGTATAGTATTTGTACAAAACAAAGGCATTATGCAATGCCATTTGCAGAAAATAAAACGTGATCTTTTTGGTCCACTTGTGAGTTTTCCTGGTAAAATGGTAATACTTCACCATTTGATCGAAGTGGTCCACACCTTTCATGAACTTATTGTATTCACAAATTGCAGTAGGCTTGTTCACTGGTACCTGTTGTAGCCGAGTTGTTCCGTCGCGATTGCGCAATCGTTTCCTTCGCTGACATTGCCGAGTGTCTGCATTGTGGATGTTTGTAATGATTGAGACCACTCGCTTGTCTTTCCACAGTAGAATGAAGGTGTTATCTTTGCGGCGGTATATGGTGGTATCCAGTGGAAATTTAGCCTTGGCTATAGTTTGCAATTCCTTTGGGGCGCCACGTAGCAGTCTA
Source organism: Procambarus virginalis (assembly GCA_020271785.1). NCBI lineage: Eukaryota > Metazoa > Arthropoda > Malacostraca > Decapoda > Cambaridae > Procambarus > Procambarus virginalis. The sequence continues at coordinate 2,255,500 of WNGS01165523.1, forward strand.
ATTGTGCCACATGTGTACACCCCAAGTTAGTTTTCTAGGTGGTTTACATGCACCACAGCGTGGTGCACAGTGTAGTTACAGCGTAGCTCTCATCCTGTAACTACACTTAGGTAATTACACTTAGGTAATTACTCGTTGCTGTATCATTCGCTCTTTGGACGCCACTATAATCATTGTAGTCATCCAAATCATCTTCAAGTCCTTCAACATCACCTGCATCATACTCAGCTTCTGATAAAGCTGCCACAACTTCAGGAATTTTCGTGGGTGTGAGTTTCATTCTCTTGAACTTTTGATAAATCATAGTTATTCTGTCCTCTTTCGAGGACTTGGACACTTCCTTGGGCGTAGAACGGCTTGGGCCTTGACCTGGATCCATTGTTGATGAATGTATTGGGTATAAAACACACGGAAACGGGTATAAATGCAGAAAACCGTTCGAGTTTGGCGCGCGAGGGAAACGTGATCGACTCACGAAACGTGACGAGAAAACATTGGGCCTGTCACGTGACCGGGTAGGCCGACGCGCCATGCGCCCTAGCAGTGAGAAAGAGAACTTCATGGCGCTCAGTTTGAAACAAACCAGAAGTAAATCGGATAAAAATTGAATTTTATACAAATATTTTTTACGAAGACATAAATTTGTGTCATGTGTGCATGAGCGGGTAGACGAAACATGACGCGCTTTTAAGACATTGGCATGCGAAAGTGTTAAGTGCCCGTAGACACGAAAACTAGGCTTCACTCGGCCGACTTGCCCGCCACACCAGTATCAATTTCAATGTCTCCAATCTGACCTGTACTCATTTGAGGCCAGATAATTTCTTCCTCATACACTTAACATTTATTACACATTTCCTAACAGCAAAGGGGAAATGGGTGGGCAAATTTATCTATCTTAATTGCTCCTGGAAGCTGTAGTCTCTGTAGAACATAGTGGCAAAATGTAGCTCACTTCAGCACTCTACGAAGCTGAAGTAGGACTCCTCTCCTTTGATTCCTCCCTCTGTAGTTGTCTTGGTTAGTCTCCTCCTCAACAGATAGGCTTCTCCCTACCAGAGTTACACTCTTGGTCAGCTAGGAGGCAGCAAATGTTGCCTGTCCTCCCTGGTGTCCTCACACTGGGTTACTGGTCCACTTCTCTTCTACTGTAAACATGTAGTACAACCGCTTCTTCCCAGGAAGTGTTGTCCCTAGGTGGATCAGGACTTGGCCACCCGAGCTCCTCTACACAGCTCCTCATTGTCAGATGGCCAGTGGGTTGCACCTCAACCTCCCCCCCCCCCCCCCCCCCCCGTGCTGCCTCTTGAGACAAACTTGAAGCTCTACTGTCGTTGAGCCTCTAGAAAGGAAAAATGCTCCTAGAAATTTAAAAGGAATGTTAAACTTTTATCTGCCTGTCAACCATTTGCAATGAGCGAACAACAACAAAACCAGAGCGCTATGATGGTGCGCCACCACCAGATGCGCTGCCATGGTGGCATGGCACCAGGGCGGTGGCCTGATGCGACAACACAAAACATCACATCCAGAAATAAAAGTTTCATATCCTGTATAGGAATTCTCTTGCCCAAAATATAAACAGCTAAACAGCTGATCTTAGAAGAGGTAAGAGTTGGGGTACAAAATTCACTTTAAATATCTTTCAATAAATGTATGATGAAACATACTAAAATAATTTTTTGGCCACAAAATATCCTTGTAAAATATGAGGGCCTCCTATGCAAGGGTGTCTCTTTTACGCAGACAAATACAGTACCCAAGTGTAATTACAGGATGAGAGCTACGCTCGTGGTGTTCCATCTTCCCAGTACTCTTTGTCATTTAAAACTTTGAAACTACAGACAGTTTTGACCTCCAACACCTTCACACTTAGCTTGTTCTAACCATCCACCACTCTTTTTGCAAAACAAAACTTTCTAATGTTATTTGGCACCTTTGTTTCCTTGGCTTGAATCTGTGACCTTTTTTTATTAAAGTTGCTGGTTTCAGGAATTCCTCTCAGTTTGGTTGATTCTTGTTATTTT
>WNGS01165523.1:2267474-2277863 GCA_020271785.1 Procambarus virginalis
AGTCCGGGTGATGTTGACAGGCATCCCAGGAGGAGTCCGGGTGATGTTGACAGGCATCCCAGGAGGAGTCCGGGTGATGTTGACAGGCATCCCAGGGGGCAGTCCGGGTGATGTTGACAGGCATCCCAGGGGGCAGTCCGGGTGATGTTGACAGGCATCCCAGGGGGCAGTCCAGGTGATGTTGACAGGAATCCCAGGGGTGAGTCCAGGTGATGTTGACAGGAATCCCAGGGGTGAGTCCAGGTGATGTTGACAGGAATCCCAGGGGTGAGTCCAGGTGATGTTGACAGGAATCCCAGGGGGGGGGAGTCCGGGTGATGTTGACAGGCATCCCAAGGGGGGGGGGGGTCCAGGTGATGTTGACAGGCATCCCAGGGGGTGAGTCCGGGTGATGTTGACAGGCATCCCAGGGGGTGAGTCCGGGTGATGTTGACAGGCATCCCTGGGGAAGTCGGGTGATTTTGACAGGCATCCCAGGGGGTGAGTCCGGGTGATGTTGACAGGCATCCCAGGGGGTGAGTCCGGGTGATGTTGACAGGCATCCCAGGGGGTGAGTCCGGGTGATGTTGACAGGCATCCCAAGGGGTGAGTCGGTGATGTTGACAGGCATCCCAGGGGGAGTCCGGGTGATGTTGACAGGCATCCCAGGGGGTGAGTCGGGTGATGTTGACAGGCATCCCAGGGGGGAGTCCGGGTGATGTTGACAGGCATCCCAGGGGGGAGTCGGGTGATGTTGACAGGCCATCCCAGGGGGGAGTCCGGGTGATGTTGACAGGCATCCCAGGGGGGAGTCCGGGTGTTATTTGACAGGCATCCCAGGGGGGAGTCTGGGTGATGTTGACAGGCATCCCAGGGGGGAGTCCAGGTGATTTTGACAGGCATCCCAGGGGGTGAGTCCGGGTGATGTTGACAGGCATCCCAGGGGGGAGTCCGGGTGATGTTGACAGGCATCCCAGGGGGAGTCCGGGTGATTTTGACAGGCATCCCAGGGGGGGGTGAGTTGGGGTGATGTTGACAGGCATCCCAGGGGGGAGTCCGGGTGATGTTGACAGGCATCCCAGGGGGGAGTCCGGGTGATGTTGACAGGCATCCCAGGGGGGAGTCCGGTGATTTTGACAGGCATCCCAGGGGGGAGTCCAGGTGATGTGTGACAGGAATCCCAGGGGTGAGTCCAGGTGATGTTGACAGGAATCCCAGGGGTGAGTCCAGGTGATGTTGACAGGAATCCCAGGGGGGGGGGNAAATTTTTCCCGTGTTGGTTCCTTAATGTGTTGCGTAAGAAAGCAATCGTCAATCTTCTAGAAAGCTTCTGCTTCACTATTCCCTGTTTTGTTCAACCAGTTTATTCCACTAAAATTAAAGTCACCCATGACATAAATTGTTAGATCTAGATGCCCTAGATATTTCATCCCATAGATGCTTTGCTTCGTTCTGTCTAAATTTGGTGGCCTATATATAACTCCTATTATAATTATTTGCTTTTTCGTTTAATTCTATCCAAATAGTTTCTGTGTGTGGCTCAGTTTTGATTCCCTCTTTGAGACTACATTTCAAATTGTCCCTAACGTATATGGCTACTCCACCTCCTCGTCTAATATATCTATCTGTGTGAAATAGTTTAAATCCATTTATTTGATATTCAGCTAATAGTTCTCTATTATCAACATTCATCCACGTTTCGGTAAGTGCAATAATATCTATTTTTTCTGTGCAGACAAGAGCATTTAATTCGTTAATTTTATTTCTTAGACTTCTACTGTTTGTGTAATATACCCTAAGTGAATTGTTATTTTGAGGCCCTTCTCTTTCCCTGATCATTTTGCCAATTCCTTTCTCCCACAAACACATACTTTTATTACCTCCTTCCTCCAAATCAATTCCCATACCTCTATCTACTAACAGTTTAAACCCAAACAACACCTCTAACCACTTCTTCCAACGAGTTTGCAACAGCAACAACCCCAGCTCTCGATAGATGCACCCCATCACGAGCATACATTTCATTTCTTCCATAGAAGTGTTCCCAGTTGTCTATATAAATATTGCATTAGATTTGCAATATCTTTCCAGCCTGCAATTGACACCAAGTGCCCTCGACATCCATTCATTTCCCACTCCCTTTTCTTGGAAGAATGCCACATATGATCGGGATCCTCTCCTTGCTCCTAACTAATTCTATTGCTGTCTTGAATTTCTGTATTAGTTCCTCACTTCTAACTCTCCCAACATCATTACCCCTACACTAATACAAATAATGGGTTTGTTCCCATTCCCGTCATAATATCTTTATGTTCCAACAATATCACCAATACCAGCTCCAGGATCGCAAACCCTCAATGATGATGGAGTTACAAGATACGAGCTAGATGGTGTGAGATTGCGAAGTCGGATTGCGAAAGGGATCTGGGAGTTTGATTAGTAAGAATTTAAAACAAAAGGATCAATGCATGAGTGTTCGTAATAAGGCAATAGGACACTGGGATTTTATTATCAAAGCGTTAGTAACCACCTGGTGTGGTTTTCACTATATCTGCTCTGGTTAGGCCCCATTTAGATTATGCAGTTCAGTTTTGGTCGCCGTACTATAGAATAGATATAAATTCACTTGAACGTGTCCAGCGTAGGATGACTAAGTTAATTCTCCAAATTAGAAATCTTTCATATGAAGAAAGATTAGCAAAGCTTAATTGCATTCACTGGAAAGGCGAAGAGTTAGGGGTGACATGATAGAGGTTTACACGTGGATGAATGGACACAACAAAGGGATATTAATAGGGTATTAAAAGTATCAACACAAGACAGAACACGAAACAATGGGTATTAATTAGATAAATTTAAATTTAGGAAGACTTGGGTAAATACTGGTTCGGTAACAGGGTTCTTGATTTGTGGAACCAATTACCGCGTAACGTGGTGGAGGTGGGGTCTCTCGATTGTTTCAAGCATGGGTTGGACATGTATATGAGTGGGATTGGGTGGTTATAGATAGGAGTTGCCTCGTATGGGCCAATAGGCCTTCTTCAGTTGCCTTTGTTTTTATGTTCTTATGTAATGTAGGACAGAAAACAGGAGATACTTTTTCACCCATAGGGTTGTAAACCCATGGAACCGCCTATCCGCCGAAGCTGTAAACACCAAAACTCTGCTGGTTTTAAAATTCAGCTGGAAAAGATCATCAAGGCAAATTGGGGACTTTTGACAAGCCGCCGGTTTCCTGTCCTCACCGAGACCACTAGTATTAGTGGCCCTCAGGTAAATATAGAAGAAGGTACATTGGGTTTATCAGAGCATATTAGCATGGATGTTTTACATTCATGTAAAGCCACTGACACGCATAGCGTTTCGGACAGGTCCTTACGCTAACAGATAAATTTATGAAGGTAATTTGTAGCAAAATTGAGTATGTCAGCAAAATAGTGTGTCCTTAAGTCAAATTTTGCCTGTTAATGTTACATGGTTCCGGTATGTTGATGTGTTTTCTGCTTATAGCCTAAGAATAGAAACCGGACACATTTCTTTCAGAATTATGTAATCTAGCCTCATCCATGAAGTTGACAATGGAAATAGAACAAGACAACTAACTCTTTTACCATTCATAGATGTGCTAATTTATAAATGTGAAAATAATTTCAATTTTTATATAATTTTATTGGTTATAGAAAACCAACATAAAAAATAAACCAACATGGTTATAAATAGGAGCTGCCTCGTATGGGCCAATAGGCCTTCTGCAGTTGCCTTTGTTCTTATGTTCTTATGTTCAACAAATGTTGAATCTTAATATCACAAGGTTAGCAGATTTCTAGATGTCACCACTGCTAGGCTTAGGCTCCGCTAAAATTACCTCCAGCAGTTTGTAACATCTGCTGATGTAGATTTGACTAACTGTAAACTCTGTCAGCAGAACTATTCACATGCTTTACGTCATTATATAATGGAATGTGAAAAATCGTGGAATTCAGAGATAACACGATTAATGGAGTCCAAGAAATGTGTAAGTACTTCATTTATAATGATGTGCTGCCCGAAATCTTAGCGAAGTATCCAAAATGTGCTTACTGTAGGTGCAGCCTGCACATGACTGTAAAGCTGCCGCCCAGTTGGATGGGTGTGGAGCACATGACTGTAAAGCTGCCGCCCTGTTGGATGGGTGTGGAGCACATGACTGTAAAGCTGCCGCCCTGTTGGGTGGGTGTGGAGCACATGACTGTAAAGCTGCCGCCCAGTTGGGTGGGTGTGGAGCACATGACTGTAAAGCTGCCGCCCAGTGGGTGGGTGTGGAGCAAGACTAGTAACTGTGTGACTCACCATAGATGTAAAGTGCCTTGTATAGTGACTGTTGTGAGCCTCGTGTTGAATCACTTGTGATATAAAAAGATTATTGATATGTAAATGTATTTGAGTATATGATGTATATATATGTACATGTGTATAGAACATTAACAATTGTGTAACTAGCTTCAAAAAATTGTCACTTGCTTAGCTAAATGAACTACGCGGTTCAGTTCCTGAACCCATTATGTGCCTCTGTAACCCTTTCCACCACCGCCCATGGGATGGATATGGGGATGCATAATAAAAAAAGAACTGAATTTAATTATGTACACTTTAACTCATCTCATCATCAAAGAGCAAAACAAGCTGTATTTTCTTCTATGTTTTTGAGGGCTTTAAGGATATGTAGTCCTGAGTTTATAGATGATGAAATTATTGCCATATATAGTCTAGGTTTCCATTTAAAATACCCAAAGCCATTTATTGATAAAGCCAGCCAAGTTGCTCGTAACATTTTTGTTTTGTTTTTTTAAAGAAAGAATTCAATAATTCTGCCATTCCATAATCGCAATGAAATTCCTAAATTACTAAACCAATTTAATATCAATGTAGCATTTAGGAATCTTGATGTCGTAAAAAACACTCCCATTAAAAATTCCCCAGGTACAGTAGTTGCAATGGATGTATGTGTATAACATTCCAAGTAATGATTGTAATAATTTCTATGTTGGCTAAACAGGTAAACGTCATGACTAGAGAATAAAGAACACAAATACAGTATAAGGTTAGGTCAAGAGCCCAATGCATTATTTGTTCACTTAAGAGATTGTAATCATTCAGTTGACTGAACTAATTCATGCAAAACTGTGAAGTATTAAAATGTTAAGTATCCGACATACTGGGATCCTGAATGTCTTCATCTCTACAATGAAAGTGTTGTGTGGGCTAACAGGAACATTGTACGTGCTGAAAAACAAAGCCAGATTATTGACTTAATAAAGAGTGAGGCTCCAGAATGACTTTTCGTGCAAGGAGTTGGATACAGGAAAGTGGCAAAATATATTGAAGAGCCTACACTATGCATGAAAAGAACTGAACTTAACTGAAAAAGAACTGAACTTAACTGAAAAGAACTGAATTGACTTAATAAAGAGTGAGGCTCCACAATTACTTTTTGTGCAAGGAGTTGGACACAGGAAAGTGGCAAAATATATTGAGGAGCCTACACTATGCATGCAGTGTTCTCGTTGGGGACAAATGGTTTGGAAAATTTTGACGCTAGATGTCGGTTCTGCGGGAAAAAGCAAGGCTCGCGAGAGTCAGGAGTGAAAACGGAGAAAAATTCTTGGCATCTTGCTGCAATTGTCGATGCACTGAATGCTATTCTGTATGTCACAGGAAGCCCCGTGTGTGAGATTCCAAGCCGGTACCCACAAGCAGAATAAGCAAAACTCCGAAGGAAGGTAAAATCGTACGGCAGGAACAAGGAAGAAGCAGCGACAACGATAGCCTCTGTGACCAACATATAGAAGAAAGGAACGGCGATGATTAAGGCTAGCCTTGTGGCAGTAGAATACGAGATCAATAAAGTTTACCCTCGTGGTATGAGGCGCAGGGTTGGTATACTCATCTTGGAATACCTCAAAAAGTTGGACAAGAGGATTGCAGCTCTAGAATAAAAATTAGCTGTGGCAAACAGATGGTGTGTAGTGGGGAGTGAAGCGGGAAGTACAGTGGGGAGTGAAGCGGGAAGTACAGTGGGGAGTGAAGCGGGAAGCACAGTGGGGAGTGAAGCGGGAAGCACAGTGGGGAGTGAAGCAGGAAGTACAGTGGGGAGTGAAGCGGAGGGGGAAGAAAGTAAGGAAGTAGATGAAGTATCACGGATGGAAGAGTCTCAGGAAAATGAACTATCCACTAATGATGGCAGCGTTCACCCTAGTGTAGTGGTAATAATGATGGCAGCGTTCACCCTAGTGTAGTGGTAATAATGATGGCAGCGTTCACCCTAGTGTGATGGCAGCGTTCACCCTAGTGTGATGGCAGCGTTCACCCTAGTGTGATGGCAGCGTTCACCCTAGTGTGATGGCAGCGTTCACCCTAGTGTGATGGCAGCGTTCACCCTAGTGTGATGGCAGCGTTCACCCTAGTGTGATGGCAGCGTTCACCCTAGTGTGATGGCAGCGTTCACCCTAGTGTGATGGCAGCGTTCACCCTAGTGTGATGGCAGCGTTCACCCTAGTGTAGTGGTAATAATGATGGCAGCGTTCACCCTAGTGTAGTGGTAATAATGATGGCAGCGTTCACCCTAGTGTAGTGGTAAATGTTGAAGAAAAATGCAAAGGAGAAATGGCTTACACAAAACCAAGTTGAAGACATAGTTAACACTGGTTTCCCTCCAGGGTCGAGGAGGACCTCCAGGGTTGAGGAGGACCTCCAGGGTTGAGGACCTCCAGGGTTGAGGAGGACCTCCAGGGTCGAGGAGGTCCTCCAGGGTTGAGGAGGACCTCCAGGGTTGAGGAGGACCTCCAGGGTTGAGGAGGACCTCCAGGGTTGAGGAGGACCTCCAGGGTCGAGGAGGTCCTCCAGGGTTGAGGTGGTCCTCCAGGGTTGAGGTGGTCCTCCAGGGTCGAGGAGGTCCTCCAGGGTTGAGGAGGACCTCCAGGGTTGAGGTGGACCTCCAGGGTTGAGGAGGACCTCCAGGGTTGAGGAGGACCTCCAGGGTTGAGGTGGTCCCCCAGGGTTGAGGAGGACCTCCAGGGTCGAGGAGGACCTCCAGGGTTGAGGTGGACCTCCAGGGTTGAGGAGGACCTCCAGGGTTGAGGAGGACCTCCAGGGTTGAGGTGGTCCTCCAGGGTTGAGGAGGTCCTCCAGGGTTGAGGAGGACCTCCAGGGTTGAGGAGGACCTCCAGGGTTGAGGAGGACCTCCAGAGTTGAGGTGGTCCTCCAGGGTTGAGGTGGTCCTCCAGGGTTGAGGAGGACCTCCAGGGTTGAGGAGGACCTCCAGGGTGGAGGAGGACCTCCAGGGTTGAGGTGGTCCTCCAGGGTTGAGGTGGTCCTCCAGGGTGGAGGTGGTCCTCCAGGGTTGAGGTGGTCCTCCAGGGTTGAGGACCTCCAGGGTTGAGGAGGTCCTCCAGGGTTGAGGACGACCTCCAGGGTGGAGGTGGTCCTCCAGGGTTGAGGTGGTCCTCCAGGGTTGAGGAGGACCTCCAGGGTTGAGGTGGTCCTCCAGGGTTGAGGAGGACCTCCAGGGTTGAGGAGGACCTCCAGAGTTGAGGTGGTCCTCCAGGGTTGAGGTGGTCCTCCAGGGTTGAGGACCTCCAGGGTTGAGGTGGTCCTCCAGGGTTGAGGAGGTCCTCCAGGGTTGAGGTGGTCCTCCAGGGTTGAGGTGGTCCTCCAGGGTTGAGGTGGTCCTACAGGGTTGAGGTGGTCCTCCAGGGTTGAGGTGGTCCTCCAGGGTGGAGGTGGTCCTCCAGGGTTGAGGAGGTCCTACAGGGTTGAGGTGGTCCTCCAGGGTTGAGGTGGTCCTCCAGGGTGGAGGTGGTCCTCCAGGGTTGAGGTGGTCCTCCAGGGTTGAGGAGGACCTCCAGGGTTGAGGAGGTCTCCAGGGTGAGGACGACCTCCAGGGTGGAGGTGGTCCTCCAGGGTTGAGGTGGTCCTCCAGGGTTGAGGAGGACCTCCAGGGTTGAGGTGGTCCTCCAGGGTGGAGGAGGTCCTCCAGGGTTGAGGGGACCTCCAGGGTGGAGGAGGACCTCCAGGGTGGAGGAGGTCCTCCTCCAGGGTGGAGGAGGTCCTCCAGGGTTGAGGTGGTCCTCCAGGGTGGAGGAGGACCTCCAGGGTGGAGGAGGTTCTCCAGGGTTGAGGTGGTCCTCCAGGGTTGAGGTGGTCCTCCAGGGTTGAGGTGGTCCTCCAGGGTTGAGGAGGTCCTCCAGGGTTGAGGAGGTCCTCCAGGGTTGAGGTGGTCCTCCAGGGTTGAGGTGGTCCTCCAGGGTTGAGGTGGTCCTCCAGGGTGGAGGAGGTCCTCCAGGGTGGAGGAGGTCCTCCAGGGTTGAGGTGGACCTCCAGGGTGGAGGGACCTCCAGGGTGGAGGAGGACCTCCAGGGTTGAGGAGGTCCTACCATTAATGGACACTGTGACCTGTTGAGGGGATATCAGCTGGGTGTTTTTGATGATCCTGGGTATGACTTGTCTCGGTTACATATTGTATTAAGATCTTTGAAAAAATGTATCCGTGTTTATGTACATACATTAGAACTAATTTGATTTAATCGATGATTGATTGATGAAGATTAAGCCACCCAAAAGGTGGCACGGGCATGAATAGCCGTAAGTGGTGGCCCTTTGAGCCATTCCCAGTATTAAGAGATGATACTGGAGATCTGTAGAGGTGCGACTGCACCCTGCTTGACGGGAGATGTCTCCCCCGTCTTGATTTAATCTACGAAAGAGTGCTTTTATACTAAGACCTTTAGGTATGTTACACCACCTAGCGAAACCTGCTAGGCAATGTACACCTCCACGGTTGAGGAGGTCCTACTATGGTCCTAATAAACCTAATCCTAATTAGGAGGTCCTAATAAACACTATGTTCAAATGATGAGCAAGATGGAATTGAACGGTTGTTTATTTGGTGTTAAAAAGCAGTGCATTCTTGAATGACACAATACATTATAACATTAGAACATAAAGATTTCATATATATATATTCTCCCTTATTGTAGACCTTAACATCAATTGCACATTTCTTTCCGCCTTTTGAAGTGAGAGGATTAATTCATTATATGCCCGCCTCTCATTAGTCTAATCGCCGAAGCTACGTGTATCTCTTAAGTCTATCCCCCAATACTTGGTAAATTGACTTTCATCCTCACTATCTCATTATTAATATGATTAATAGTTATGCACGATATGAATTTGTGAGCCCCTTGATAGACCTTAAATAGATAAAGTAAAATAGCCTAATTTCTTTTTTCAACACAATTTATACTTTAATCTCAATTACTGTATTATTAAGTTTTAGTCTGTGTCTTTTTTTTTCTCCCACACAAGTTCAAGTTCAAGTATGTTTATTGAGACAAGAAAGAAATACATCTCAAAGGAATAGAGTAGCTTGGGCTATTTCTACCCCCCCCCCCTTCACCCCCACCTTGCCCTAACGCACAGGTATTAGTGGCTTTAGGTATTGTATGTACTAGCTCTGTCTATAAATCCAACATTATGTTTGTAACTCATCATCTATGTATGTACTTTTACTTGAATAAAAATTTGAATTTGAATTAGAAATTTGAATCTTAAGCTACTGTATCTTTTTGAGATGTATTTCATTGCCTCAATAAACTTCCTTGAACTTGAACACTTAGTTACTACCTACAGTTAGCACACTGGTTATATTTGGCTATAATTCCTGGTAGCAGATCATTTTGAATGAAATATTTACACTTGAACATATGTTATAGAATTGTCTCTGAATTCACGTATTTTTTCCACACTCCATCACATAGTGACGGAGGATGTGCGAATAATTTGTTGACACAGTTTACATTTGGTCAGGTCTACATCGGCAGATAATGAGAATTCCCAGAGATACTTGTAACCGAGTCTAAGCCGAGCAGCAGTAGTAACATCTAGAAGTCTGCTGATTTTAATGGATGATCCATAGATATGTATTCCCCTAATTGTGCTTGCGCTCTTTCGGCCCGCCTTCAACTCTCAGTCATTCAATTTTTTCTCGCACACCAAGAAGCAGCCCATAACAGCTGTCTAATTATAACTCAGGTGCCTATTTACTGCTGCTTCAAGTTCAAGTTCAAGTATGTTTATTGAGATAAGCAAGAAATACATCTCAAAGGGATAGAGTAGCTTAGGCTATTTCTACCCCGTCTACTTCAAGTCCCTCAAGGGGCACACAAATTCAGTGAGTACAAATACACAAATAACATACAAGAATCACTGCTGCTAGCTAACAGGTGCATCAGGGTGAGAGAAACTCTGCCCATTCGGCCACGGCCGTGGATCCCCCAGTCCCTAAGATTACGAGTCCCGAGCGCTGTCCACTCAGCCACTGCCCCCCCCCCTGTGTGTAGCTCCTCTTGCATGATAGTAGGATGATAACTTTAA